>VDFB02214011.1:0-11786 GCA_007258455.2 Sequoia sempervirens
ACACATACTGAAATATTAAATTCTAGAAAAGTATCTTCAAATGGACACTTCCTAGAAATTTCCAAGATTACATGACAACTTGGATTCCCACTCCTCGCAAATAAGGACCCAATTTAGCAAAAGACAATCAACTCAATATAGGTGCCTAGATTCTCCATTACTGCAATTAATGAGCATTTAATGAGTTGTCACACATTGTAACTCCCCCAAAAATCAGTGCCAATACTGGGATTCAAAATTTCAAGTTTCAAATTACCTTCTAAACTATCTCCCACATCAAAATTAATAATATTAAAATTAAGACCAATAATTTAATACAATATTTTGACCTATTATTGCAATCTATTTCTCCAAATACACAAGCACCAATCCTTAGGAAACAATAAAAATTAAAATATTTTCTTTTTAGTTGATGTTGATTGATAGCACCCCTAGATGCTCCTACATCAAACATGTCGAGTAGGAAGTTTGTGAGAATAGGTTCACAAAATGGACTTGAGTAGTAGAACTACCCTTTCAAGTTACAAGCAACTTGCAACATACTCCAATGTCGAGATGTTACCCTAGAAAATTTTCTTTCTTCTTCTTTTCTAACACTTTTTCAAGAATGCTCGCCATCTCCCTCCCACAAATCTACATCCTCTTCTTCCTTCCTCTTATGGACTCATATCCAACATGAAATGTCCTCTACTGCCAATGGTTCTCTCCTCTCCTCTTCTAATAACTCAATTATCTTCTCTCCTCTTTTGTGGGATCAATCCCACCATAAACAAACCACCTCCACCAAATTACAATCTCTTCTTCCACCTTTGTGGGAATTAACCCACTACAATCCATTCTTCTCATCTTAGAACATTTTGAACAATTTTCATTCACTACACTCATGCCTATAGTGACAAAAAAATCATGGAAATTAAATATTTCTATTACTGCATTTTCAACACCAATGCTCTCCTCTTTAATCTTTCTTCTTGCTATATCAACATGATGGCTTTCCCTAGGGTGCACCTCAACCATAAACATCTCCACACTTTCCTCTTCCACATTTTCAAATTCAATTTTATGAGTTGAATGATTGATTGTCTTTTCCAAGCTTTGCTTGGTGGTGAACCCTTCAAAACCCTAAGAACAAAACCTCCTAAGTTTTCCTTGTTGAGAATTGACTCACCTTGTGAGGTTGATAGTCAATCCAATTAGGGTTCCTAGGACATCCTTGAATGTTAGTTGGAGAAGAGTGATGTTCTATGTCCATTTTTCCAATTAGGGTTCCTAGTACATAATTGAATAACCACTTGAAAAGGGAAATTAGGTGATCCCACATCTTATTCCCCCTTTTCCTATGATTCATTTTCGCGAGCCTAACCTTGTTAGACACCTTTTCTCTTATTTTGAGCTCAATAAAGTCCTAGATCTAGGCTGCATTGTATCTTGCATTAGTGAAAGTGCATCTAGGGTTTCTAAAATTTGCATTATGTTTTACATAGGTCACATTTTGCTTTCTTGGTATCATCTTATCCATTGGAAAAATAAAAATGTTCATTGTCAATCATCCCAATTACATTTAAGAAAAAAAAAAAATTTATTAGATTCAAAATTGAATAATTGAATTCCTTTCAGATCTAATTTTGTTTTTGCCATATTTTGCATTATTTGGCACAATTTTCTATTTCTAAATCATCGGTTCCTGGGTAGGCAAACCTAGGAACACTATGATCAATCCAAAAATTTTCTTGATTTGCATTATGAAAGTGCATCTAGGGTAGCCATAAAGAGCTTTGTTAGAATTAGAAATGATTCTTATCCCAAGACCACCACACTACTTCGGTTGGAAGACCTTATCCCATTTAACCAAAGTGAGTTTCTTTTTCTCCTTAGTGCTAGACTAGAAAATAGACCTCTATATTTTCTCCAACTTATCAACCATATATTTGGGTATCTTAAATATGGATAGGAAATAGATTGGGATACCTTGAAGAACAACAGAAAGAAGTTGAAGCTTACCAGTATGGTTGACTAAAGAACCCTTCCACCTAATAAGTTTCCTTTGAATCCTTTCAAGAATAGAATTCCAAAAATCAAGAGTGACCTATTTAATAGTTAGGGGAAGCCCAGGATAAACTGAGGGGAGAGAACCACTATGACAGCCCAAAACATTAGTGACCCGATTTTATAGGTTAGGAGTGTTGTTGAAGAAGTAAATCATGTTTTTATTATAGTTAAAATGCATTGTCCAGAGCAACCTTAATTCCTTTTATGGTTCCCTCCGACAACATACTAGAGAAGTTCATGCTTAGAACATCCACCACCATTATGAACAAATAGGGAGACAAGGGATCTCTATGTCTGATTCCTCTCCCAATGTGAAATAATTCAAAGGGGGAGCCATTCACCAAAATAGAGTACTTAACAGTAGTAATGCATTCCATTGTAGGGTATGTGCAGGATCATCATGGAAAAAATAGGCCCTTAAGTGGCGAAAAATTTAGAAAAATCAGAGTTAGGCAACTTGATTTAAAAATTTGAATAAGTTATCTGTATTGTTTCAAAAATATGTAAGAATAGAATCTATAGAAAATTCAATGTAGTTTCTAAACTACTAGGTTTATTTAAAAACAAAATGTATTCGTGAAAATTCTGAAATTTTTTAATCTAGTAGTACCTTAAATTGAGGGAAAAAATAAGAATGGTGGTTTCTGGTTCCACCACTCCTAACCACAATAAAATGATAATATTTTTATAATATTTTGTATTATATAGTTTGGACTCATGTCCGATGTGATGCATATTTTTTTGTAATTTTTTCCCGCAAATACCTAACAAGGAATTTTTATTGTAATCCTTTCAAAATAAAAAAATTGTATGTCCCACCACCCTTTAACTTGGTCAAAACTTCGTGGAAATTAAATTTTTAATCCCATAGGTGTGAAGTAGAATGTAATGGATGTTTCTTGATTCAAAAATGTGATATTGTTTGAAAGTTATAGATGTTTTTCTCGATAAGCCTTACTAATCAAAGACTTTTAGTCAATTCAAATAGAAAATGAATAATAATTATTTATTAAATTCAAATTAAAGCATAATTTATATTGGTGGAATTTTGAGAATCTCCTTTAAAAACCCTTTTTTTCATCAATTTTGGGGAAAAAAAGTCACACTACATACCCTTCAAATACCCATCATATTGCCACTTTTTGGCTCATCATGATCCCTCAAGAGACATACCCTATAAGATCGACCACCAATTGATTGAACCGGTCCTACCCAACACTTTAAAACAAAAATTCAAAATCACCTTTGTCAAGTAGGTCTTAGAAGATTCATTTATGGCCATACCCACATAATTGCATCTATCCACAGAATGAACTAGCTTAAGGAGTAGTGATGGTAAAGCATCAAGGATATGTCTACTAGGACAAAACCTTGAGTAGGCTTACTATTTTATCAAGAAGAGGTTTGATACGATTAACCAAAATTTAAGAGAGGATTTTATAAAAAGTATTACAAAGGCTAATAGGGAAAAAATTAGTCATATGTTGAGGATCCACCACCTTAGGAATAAGAGAAATGAAGGTGTGATTTAGTTGCTTAAGAATGTTACCAAATTTGTAGAAATCATGAGCATCCAGAATTAGATCCTCATAGACGATCTCCCAGAAGGACTAAAAGAAAGCCAAAGGGAAACCATCAGGGCCTAGGGCTTTGAAGGCCCCCATGCTGGAAGTGGCTAGCTTAACCTCCTTAGGTGTAACAACATTGAGAATCCCAATATTGTCATTTTGGGAAATTAAGTTCAGGAGAAAATCGACCAGTAGACTATCAAGATCCAAATTAGGATCATCAATGGGAGTTGCATAAGCTTTCTGAAAATAATATGCAACCACTAACCCAAGGATGGAGGGAGAACTAATGACCTCACCCTGAGCATTGTGTAACTTGTTTATCTAGTTCCTCATCTTATGTTTGAAAATAGAAATGTGAAATAAGAAACTTTCCTATCTCCTTCTTCTTAACCATTGCACCTTGGATTTATGTTTCCAAAAGCTCTCTTTCTTTAAAATTTTCTCCCACTCCTACTGAAATTCCTTCTCTTGGCTGTAAGTGGAAAGACTGATGTCACCCTCCTCCATTCTCTTTTGAACCATTTTCAAATTTTCCCCAATAATTTTTTTCTTCTAGAAAACATCCCCAAAAACCCTTTTATTCCAACCTTTCACCATACCTTTAATGTGTTTTAGCTTAAAGAACAATCTGAACATGGGGGAACCATGCACAGGGATATTCCACCATTTAGCAATTTTCATTTTAAAATCTAGGTGGGAATTCCACATGATTTCAAAACAAAAGGGATAAGGTCCGACAATAGACTAGTCACAAGAAGTAACAAGGGATTGTGATCAGAGACGGTCCTAGGTAAAGCCTAGAAAGAAGCACTAAGCAAGCTAGACTAGTTACAAGAACATAAGAACTAATCTAGCCTAGCTTGAATCAATTCTTCACCCAAACGTTTGTTGGACCAGGTAAAATCTTTCCCTAAAAAATCAATATCAATCAGACCCATAGAACTCAAAAAGTGTGCCAGATCAGCCATGTTGTCAAAGTAGTCAATCAAGCCACCACTTTAATCTTAAGGAAAAAGGGGGGTGTTGAAGTCCCCAGTCACCAACTAGTGAGATCCATTGTTGTTTTTTATCCAGTTAGCGAAAGACATCCAAAGATCTAGCCTAGTATTCCTTTGGTTGGGTTCATACACATTGATAAGCAACCAAGAGCCACCGAGGAAGGTAAAGGAGACACTTGTACTATTCTAACATTAGAACAACTCAGTGCCAATAAACCTAGAAGGGTTCTAGAGCACCGCAAGACCTCTAGAGGCCCCTTCAACATCAATGTAAGAGAAAGAGGCCCCAGGCCAAAGAAAATTAGAAATATTATCAAAAATAGCTTTCTTAATTTTGGTTTCTTGTAGGAGTTAAACACCTATCTTATGTTCCATAATATAATTCTTTAAGGAAAGTTGCTTATGGGAGCTATTCATCCCATGCATATTCCAACACATGACCTTCATTTTTTACCTTTCTTTAAGGACACTTCCAATGTCCTTTGTTTTCCCAAAGCAATCTCATTTTTTGTTTCCCTTAATCGTGTGGATCTTTGGGAAGGCCTACCAGGCTTGGAATCACCTCCCACATCCACCCTTTTCTTCCTCCATTTTCTTTCAGATAGCCTCAATACTTCCTTGTAAAGTGCACAATTTTGAAATGTTTCTAGGAGGTGGAATGTTAACTATAACATCAATTTTCTTCATGTCCACCTCACTTCCTCAGTGAGATACTATAAATCCTAAAATATTTCCACTATATGTGCCAAAGAAATACTTTTTTGGATTTAATCTCATATTATATTTTTGCATTCACTCAATTTTTTTTCAAAGGATATTCACATTGTCTAGTCGATTTAAAGATTTTGCAAGAATATCATCATAATCTTCTAAAATATTATGTATATAACCATGAAATATCAATAGCATAGCTTTTTGATATGTTGTTCTTGCATTCTTCAATCCAACAGGCATGACTACCCAACACAATGTTCCCTAAACTATAGTAAATGTTGTTTTGTATTGATCTTGAGGGTTGATAAAGACTTGATTATATCTAGAAAATTCATCCATGAATGACAAAAAATCATGTCCCATAGTCAATTCCATTATCATGTCAATATTAGGAAGGAAAAAATTGTCTTTTAAAGATGCTTTATTGAAATCATGAAATTCCATTCACATCCTAATATGATTATCAGGTTTCCTGACTGCACAACAATGTTGGAGACCTAATGAGAATAATCAATAGGATTCATCTTTTGTATCTTTTATCTAATTGGTTTAGAATTTTCCGCAAGGACTATGTTATGTGTCACTATCTTAACATCAATTCCCAACATATCTGAATAATTCCAAGAAAAAAGTTCAAGAAAGTCAATAAGTAGATTTGCATGGTCTTCTAGTTCATCATCATCAAGGCACTTTCTTATCTTATCACTTTCTCCTCATAGTTAATATTCATCAGTATGTCATTTGTATCTCCCAAAGGAAGTGCACCTTGTTTCGAAACTTCAAGGTTGCATTATTCACTATCTTTATCACTCTCCTTACTTTCCTTTCCTCTGTATTCTTTCTTAGCAATAATCACAACACATGTAACCCATTTATTTTTAGGAGTGAATGGTTTATCATACACTCCTAATTATTCTTTCAAGGCTTCGTCATATTCAAAGTATTCCACTAGGTATTCACAAATTGTATCAATCAATTTAGGATGCTTCAAGGTGATATTTTTTTTACGATTACACATGATGTTTATGTTTATAGAGGATCTTTTAACTACTTATGTTATCCTAAAAGGGAAATATCCAAAACCACTTTTTTCTTCTTGTGTGTTAGGCTCTATAGGAACACGAATGCCTTATTATTTCCTTCCACATCCTTTTCCACTATACCCAAGTTGTTTCATAAGCTCATAGCCTCTCCCATAAAGTCTATCCAATTCTTTTTGGTTTGGTGGTTGTTGATAATATATCTCATAAAAAAAAATTATATAGCTTTTGTCTTCTTCTAGAGTAGATGAGGTAGATTCTTATGAGTTGTCTTCTGAATTCTGCATTGAAATTACCATTGGCTACTTTTTCTTTTCCTTTTATTTTGTTGTGATTTTATATTCTCCCATAAATGTTGGTGTGAAATCTAAGGATGCCCAATCATCTTCTAATAACTTTGACACTTGTTCCATCTATTGTTCCTCTTCTTTCATAGGTTCTTTGTTTGAGGTTGGAATTAATGTGAGCAAAGGATTTGTCTTTCCCTTTTCAACTTGTAAGAAACTTCCAAGCTCAAGGTCTATTTCAACTAGGTATACATTATTTTTATACATATATTTCATGATACGATGAAGATATGAAGGCACTACATGCATCTGGTTATGTGTAGGATCATGATGGGCCAAAAAGTGGCAATACGATGGGTATGTGGCTGACGCCTTTTTTTTACCCAAAATTGATGAAACCAAAAGGGTTTTTAAAGGAGATTCTCAGCTTTCCAAAAATATAAATTATTCTTTACTTTGACTTTAATAAGTAATTCATTTTCTATTCAAATTATGACTAAAGTCGATTGATAGGCTAATTGAAAAAATCTATATAGCTTTTCAAACAGTATCACATTTTTTGAATCAAAACATGTGTCACATTCTATGCTTCATATAATATAGGATTAAAAAAAGAAAATTTGAATTTTTGTGAAGTTTGACCAAGCTAGGGTGAATTAGGACATCACGAGTTTTATATTTTTTAAAGTTGTATAAAAAATCATAATGAATTGTTATTGGAAAAAAATTACAATAAAATATGCATCACATTGGACATGAGTCACTACTTATATCTAAAATCTTATAAAAATATTATCATTTTATTAAGTTGGTGGTCAAACAAACACCTACTTCTTATTTTTTCCTTGAAGTTTAAAGTCTGTGCATTGAAATTTCAAATTTTTCACCAAATAGATTTTTATTTTTTTGAAACAAACCTAGTAGTTTAGAGAGCACATTAAATTTACTACGTTATATTCTTACATATTTTTGAAATAATATAGATAACTTATTCAAATTTTTCGTCAAGTTTCCTAATTTGATTTTCTAAATTTTTGCCATTTAAGGGCTTGTTTTTCCATGATGATCCCTACTGCGTACCCATCTCATGAATCCAAGGTCTTCCTAAAAGAAGATTGTATGAAAGATCATGAGGCATAACATGAATAGGAGTTTGTAAGGTAGTCTTTCCAACTATAATAGGAAAAGTAATCACATCAAGCGGTTGCTTTCGTACAAAATAAAATACTTGAATCAATAAGGAATCAAGTTTAATTCTTGATTTATCCATGCCAAGTGTATCCAGAAGGTTTTACACTACACACATTAAGAGCAGAGCCATTATCAACAAGGGTTCCTTTTATTCCTATCCTATTGAATCTAGCTATTATCATGAAGGCATAATTTTTCTTTCTCATCTCCAAGGGATGTAGCTCATGTTAATGAAAAGTAATGTCTATGTTAACAATATTAATCCCTAGAATTAGAGATGCTACATCACTTGCATTTTTATTAGAGGGAATCACAACTTGTTGTAAGGCTATTTGAAGCATAGTATGATAGTTAGGTGAGTTTTGAATTAGGTCCCCATAGGGATATCTTTGCAGGAGTATTCTTTAGTTGTTCAACAAGATCATACTCCTTCCCACCATGTGAAGGAAAACAAGGAGCACTAGGCAAGATGGGTTGAGGCAAAGGTAAGGATGTTGAAGTTGTCTGTATTGGTTGTGGATTATTTGTAGTGTTATATGTATGAGAAATGGTATTATAACTTGATTGTTTTGAAACATTATTCTTAGGTGGTTCAAGGGTGAAAAGAGTTTTTTTTTTAGTTTGAGGTTTGTGTGAAGGGGGGGTAAAGGATGAGTTGAGGTTGAATCACATTAACTTCTCTTTGTTTCAATTTGTTGTAACAAGCCTTAGTGGATGATCCTTGCAAGATGAAGTCCTCAAGGGCTTCATCTAACATGTCAAATTATTCACTCTAAGGGGCTTAAGGGTTAGGTTAACTTGGAAAAAGAGATTTGACATACTCAAATAACTATGCTTTCTCCAAGTTGTTCATCAGTTTATAGGTATTTTTAGTTTTGTTTTCTAACGAATTCCAAGTGTAATATATTCTTATCAATCTATGAATTAATGCTAGGAATGAGAAGTAAAAAAATGTAATTTTATCCACAAATGTATCAAAATTAAGCTAGGTCTAATGAAATGTAAGAAACAAAAACTCAATAAACTGAAATACAAATCTAACAACAATCCAAAATACATAAACAATGTTTTTAATGCTGCAAAATATAGTTTCAGATCTGACATGGGACTAAATCACCTAGAGTGGTGTATGAGTCCTAGTTAGGGTTTTTTAGGGATTCAAATGCTGATAAACAATGAACATCAAATACCTAGAAATTAGGAAAAACCACTTGTACTGGGGCTACATCACCTAAAGGGGCGTATGAGTCCTAGATTAGGGCTTTTGCTCAAATTTCAAAAAAATATGGTTGAATGTTAAGCTCTCTAGTTTGAATGATTTCTAGACTAAGTGCAATTATAGATTTCAAGTGAAATTCAACGATGAAAGATGCAAAAATGCAACCTATATGTAGTTTCACTAATGCAAGATTTAGAAATGCTAAATGCAAATTAACTAATTATGAAAGACTTAATGCAAATTTAATGAAAGCTACATATATGACTATGATACACTCCAAATTAGGAAATAAGGTGTTCTAAATGTCAGATTCACCAAAACCAACCCTTGAAAATGGTAGGTCTATGTTATGGGAGAGAGAACCAAAGATTTTCTAGTTTCACTCAAGGAAACACTAAAGATCTAAATCCAAGGATGGAATGAAGGAAAGAGATCTGCAATAAGGTGTCTTCGAGTGTGATAAAATAATAAAAGGGGGTTCACCACCAAGCTAGGGCTTGGAAAGACAAGAAATGTAAATGATATGAAAAACTTTAAAAAATGACCTAGAAATGAACACAAATAAGAATAGTAAATTGAGAAAGTACAAAGGTACACCTAGAAAGTTGAATGTTCTTGGAACAAGATATGAAATATTGAAAATATAGTTTTCAAATCATATTGGGACTCATATTCTAGGTTGGGCAATTTAGTCCTAGCTTAGGGTTCCTAGGCAAAAAATGGAATCTGGCAGTGACAACTCTAAATCCTCTGAAACCCAAAAAAAGAGCTATACAGGACTCATACACCACAAGTGGCATATCATTCTCATTCTAATTTTTAAGAAAGTTAAGATTTGAATCTATTCTAATATCTCTACTCTTCCTTTTAAACCTTTTTTTTTTGGATTTGAACCTATTATAAGAGCTACAAAACAAAATATTGTTTTGATTTGCTTATGGGGGGTTTTCCTTGGTCAAATCCCTAGTTTGGTAATTAAACATTGATAGAAATGATAGATCTTGAAAGTAAATGTGATTTCAAGCCCTAATATTAAGTGCATCTAAGATTAGGAGATCGAAAATGCAATAAAACCCTATTCTAATGTGCTAGAATAAGATGGATGAATGGAACATACAAATGATGACTCACTTTGGGAGATCTCAAGTCACCCTAATAAGTCAAAATAATGCATGTAACTTAAATTAGGTAGAAAGTAGAGTGATAATGGAGGATGGAATCACTTAGGAAACAAGTCATTAGACTTGGTTCAATGGCTAGTTGGATCTCCCCAACCAAGAATCCATAATGATTCACCATAGGCAACCATCATCAATCCTTGACAATGCTAGATCTTAAATGGAAGTGATCTTGAAGACTTGCAAAAAACACTATAATGTTTCTCCAAGACTTCAATTTTTCTTACTACTTTCTCTTCAATGATCTTGTGAAATTATGCTCGAGTGTTTATAACTTGTGCTTAGATCTTGAATTGCTTTTCTATAAGAAAATAATGATTTGAAACATTTTTATATATGCACCTTATCTAATTTAAAATTTATTAACTCTCAAATTCCAACATCAACCAAAACTTTGAATTGAAAACCTTAATTTCCTTCTCGAATACTAAAAAGGTTCCACAAGGGACTCATATGCCCAAGGTGGCATCTGAGTCCCACCCTAGCTTTCTAGGGTGACAAAATGTCGGGTTGTTAGAAAATTGAATGTTTGTTGATTTTGTCAGGATTTTAGTCTAAATAAGCCTTGAGATGTGAAATAAAGGTTCTTAGGGGTGTATTATTGATGATTTAAAGTGTCATGAATGCATGGGTACTAAAATAGGTCCAAATTAATTGTGAAACTATACCATTTGGACAAGAAGAGCATACATTTTCCTACACCACATTTTTTATATTAAGTTGTTTTTAAGCATTTTTAAACATTACACATTGATCACTCATGAATAGTTCTTAATGTTTCAATAAAATCCTCCAACTTCATTGTCACACTTATAATATTTATTTTCAACTCACTTTGACTTAGTTATCATTTATGTACAATAAAAAAAAAAAATGGTGCATTTGAGTTTAGATATCTATAAAACCCAAACCTGATCTATTCTTATATTTACTTATTTCCAAGGATGAATCTTAACTTTAATTTACCCCTTTCTTCCCTTGGTTAGGAAATAGATTTAAAAGTGATATAGATCACCTATAAATTCATAAAAATGATCCATTAGATTGTAAAAATTAAATTCAAATCTAGAGCCAACTTTGCCTCTCTTTTTGACTAGTGTGTGTTTTGAGTAGAAGGGATAGCGGGTTTTAAAGGGACGAGAAACCACAAAGTAACATTACAAGCAAGACCAAATTTTTACTAGTGTGTGTTAACTCAAGGTGTGGAAGAATTTATTTTATGGGTGTGTGCAAAGTTGAGTGGAAGCAATTGCAAAACCAGCTTTGTTTAAAAGTCACTTTTTAATACTATACCATGCAGTGTCTGACATCCATATTTTTGACCTAAATTATCATATTTTTCCTAAATCCTTTTGGGAAAATATTTGTGACTCACTAAAGCTTGCTTTTAATATTTTTTTATAATTTTTTATTGAATATTTTTTTTTATTAAATATTTATTAGGCATATTTGTTATTTTGAAAAATCGTCGTGTACGACACTTATAAGATGACCTAAACTCATCATTTTTTGAAAAAAAAAAATTAAAACTGAAAATAA
>VDFB02214013.1:0-11773 GCA_007258455.2 Sequoia sempervirens
CGGGTAACCTCCACCTTGCAACCATCTTTGATTAGAGAAGCCAAGAAGAAGGCCCTATTAATATAAAACCTTTTGAGTTTGCAAAGAAATATTCTTCGACCTTTCTAATAATTAGAGGTCAAGTGTACCATATATCCTTATAATATTTCTTCTAGCCTTCAATGGGGTCTTCAATATTTCGCTTGGATTTTAACCTCAACCAATGAAATTTCTTACAATCTTTCCAGTCATGACCCACTCCCCCACATTTATCTTCCTATTTTTCAAAAAAAATTAAAGTCACCCCCTATAATCCAAGGGATGTCTTGAAGATTGAACATTCATTTCCAAAGAAACACCCTATCTTTGTAGTCATTAGGTGCATATATTGAACAAATACCAAAGCAATCCCCTTTCTTCCTCAAAATTTCCCAAGCAGCCCTATTACAGGGAGAAACTCTAGAGCTTACGACATACCAAGTCCAGTTGTTGGGAATTAGAATAACAGTCCCACCCTTACCCTTTTCATGGTTGGTAACAAGTTGGGAAGCATCCTTCCAGATTACCTTCAGACTATTCTCCAAGGCAAAGCCAATGGACTTAACTTCTTGCAAGAGAACAAAATCTTTCTCCTTTTGTGTAACCAGTCTCCTAACCATATGTTTTCTATCAAGGGTCTCAAGACCCCTTACATTCCAAGAAATACAATTACCTTCCATTCTTTTGTTCATTAATTAAGGGGCCTTTATCACACCTAAAGCTATCAAAACATTTAGGTAGTTTATTTTCTGCCTCTATTCTTTTTGCATTGGGTGGAAGGATCACCCCACTAAGTTTCTTTCTTTTATCTTTCAAAAGGTGATTATTATCCCTCTCCTCTTGCTGCTTTGTACCATCCATTCCTTTCTTCTTTCTGTATCTCCTAGTTTTTTTAACTAGCACCACAATAAGAACTCCTTCCCCATCAGTGGTTTCCCTAGGTCATCTGCATAATCCATGCCCGACTGGGAAGCAAACCCATCTGAATTGATCACTTCATCAAGGGAGTTAGGTGTTGCCAGTGCAAGATTTGGAATATGAATTTCATCCACATTTTCATTCCCAATTACAAAAGAAATAGTATTGAAATCCAATTTTGGCCTGATTCTGTCTCAGCCCCCATAGGCTGGGATAATTCTACATTGTTTATCTCTCTATTGGAGTTCAAAGACTCTAGGTTGTCAATAGGTTTAGTGGGGCATACCCTTGCTTTTCAGAATCAAGTCCCCATCATTCTCATGAGAGTAAGAAGTTTGTGTTTCCTCTATCTCACCAGCATTATCCATTTCTCTGAAACATTTATCATTGAAGGAGTAGATCACTTTTATAGAGTTAGTATTACTTTCTTTGGGTCACTTCAGTTGCCTAAGTTTCTATAGTGCCAATTCTTATGTATTAAGTTTTCCATTGTTAGGAGGTTCTTTTAATTCATCATGACGGGAAGGTGAATTACATTCCATTCTATTGTTAGTGTCCATCCCCTCTGTGTAGTTGTTTGCCAAGGATGTGTTCAATTCCTAGATTAGAGAAGCCATATTTTCCTTATTTTGGGTGGTGTCTTCTTTCAAAATATTGCCTTTTTTATTCTAGTTATTTGTCCTTAGGGAGATACCGCAATCCTCAGTCCTCCCCAAATAATTTTCATCCCTTCCATTCTCTGGTGGGGTTTGTTTTCTAAAATTGTTGCTGCCATAGGCGAAGGATTTATTATTCTTGTTCTATATTAAAGGACAATTCCTTCTAATATGCCCCTCCCTATGATAGAGATAACAAGCATTAAGACCACCGAGGGTTTCCAAAGCACAAGTTATGGTTCTAGATTTAAGTTTAATTTCAAGAATCTGCAGAAGATCCATTTCCGGGGTTAAGGAGACCAAAACCCTCACATCTGAATGAGGGAGAGGGGACTTAGTCTCATCGATTCTCAAAAATTTTCCATATGGTTCAAGCATCAAAGGAACAAATTTCCATAGTTTAGGGGGGACATGTTTGATTACCAACTAGCGAAGGCTAGACAAGGCCAACACCTCCTCTTCCAACGCCTTTGGATGCCATGCCAAGGCTCAAAATGGTACTTTTCCAACACTCCAGAATTTCTTATTGATTATTTCTTGTTGAGATTTAGGGTTATTGAAAAAAATCACAAATTGGCCCTTTTGAATCATTCAACAATAGTACAAATGAAACCCTAATTTCTTTTCACAAACATTTTTAAACCATTCATCCATATACTTCCTAGCCTCGGGACCCTACCAGGATCCATGACTACAAAGAAAATTGCAGTCTTTGAAAGTTTTACATCTTCCTCAGAAATAACATTATCTAATGCTTCGTTTGGAACCAAGACATACTTCAAGAGGGGAGTCGAGGATTGCTTACCGTGTCCCTCTTCTCCATCCTCCAACAATGAATCCACCAATTCGACCACAAATTTTGTACCTTGATGAAGCTGTCGTGCTCGCCTGCAACAATGTCCCTAAAAGATTTGAAGGATTGTTTAACCACACCGCCAAAGTCCGGGCAATTTAGGGAGTTTTCAGGGGGTTTGTATCCCCTTCCATCATTTCCTTAAACCACCACTAGTTCACACTTGCCTTGGCACAACACAGATTCCTGGTGGGAGGAGATCGTCACACCCACACCACACCAGATCATAACACAAGATTTCACCCGTCCTAAGGAGTACAAATGTACGCGAGAGAATAATCGAGTATCTGAGAACACCCACAAACCAGAAATTTCACACACGCGACCAAAATTGCAGAGCCCTTCTTTTCCTCTTCACCGACTCCAAAGTATTCACCCACCCACCTCAAAAAATTTACATAGTCAGTTCATCCCCCTAGCATATTTTTTTCTATTTTAGATAAATAATTAATATGAAAGTTGACATCGAATGGAAACAACTAAGTTTTAATATGCACAAATTTTAATATTATTTAAATATATATATTTATCAAAATTGGAAAAAAAATATATCCATACCATAAAGTTTCAACTTATAAATACACACAAAAAAATTGAAGGAAAAAAGTAAAATTTACTATATATAAATATTGACGTCTCATGTAACTTTATTTTTTATCATTTTTTCAGCAACTAAATTATAGTGTTAATCTATACAAAACTATATTTAATTTTTTTTTAATTTTTTTCAAAAAAAACATTAAATATAATAAAAAATTAATATTTTATTAGTTTATGTCATTTCAAAATTCAAAACATATATCTCAATTTTTAGTGATTCAAGTTTAAAATTTGGATCAGTGTTTGTCATTTCCTTTATAAAAGTGTGATACAACTTTGTACTTTTACTTGTAACTACAATCTCCATGGTTGGTATAGGAGATAAAAAATCTAGTCATTATAGGTAAGATCTCCACATGCTGACATAGTTTCTATTTTGTTTGATTTTATTTTCTAAATGCATCAATGTTAGGCTTAACTCCTATACAATTGCCAGTAAGAGAATTCCCCTCTCAAGAATAAGATATTTCTATAATAGAGTTAGGAACCTTAAGCATAACACCCTTGCCATCCCCAAGCAAATACAAATAAACAAATGGCTTAGTAGAAATGGAGGACTTACTTTTGATAACTTCAACTTAGAAATTCCTTGAAGACAACCCACTAGCATATCTTACAACAAAAACACTTAGAGAAGCCATAGGACACATGTTAAGACCATTCTTCTCTACCTCCAAATGTTGATTGTCAAAACTACAAGAACACTACAACCTAGCCACCACATCCCCATTTAACTTGAGCTCATGAAATGCATAAAATCCCACACATGTTGAATTTGTAAGGACTCTGACAAGACAATTGCTTCCACCAACATCCTTTGGTGCATAGAAGAATAGGGGATGTCTAAGATAATCTCAATTATAGAGACAGTGTGCCACTGCATTAAGTGCATTGATTAACATAAATTACTAATATTGATGAGGGTACCTTCATGAGGACAAGATTCCACCACACTTGTAGATATAGGGGGAAGGAAGGCACATTTCAATCCCTACTATAAACAAACAAACAAATTATCCTCGTTGAACCATAACTTGATTGGCCATGGAATCCTTCATAACTACTATAAAAGATATTTTTATTTTATTTTATTATCTTAAAAGGAATACTCTATTCTTCCACGACCTTTCGAGAACCCTTGACAATAGTGGAGTCAACTACAACTCCAAATGCGCCTCAAAGTCTTTCTTTGGGCCTCAAACTATAGATTAGGTAATCTTTCTTGTGGGCCTCAAACTATGGATTAGGTAATATTTCTCGCTCTTTGACATTTAGTGTACTAATCCATTCGTCTTCATTCTCCTTGTCTACATCCCCTAATTTTACCTTGGACCTTGTCAATGGTGAAAACTCTCTCGCAACCATTTTCAAACTCAGGATGTGCACTACCATCTGTCCTTTGGATCTCTATTCTGCTTTGAATGATGGACACAGTCGACTCTTTTAGTTCCTCTTTTGCTTCTATTTCGTTATTTTTCCTTGTTTTCCTTTTACCATTCCTTCACTCTGTACACTCATTCGGACTGCCTTCTCCAACTGGATATGGCGGCACCACGTGGATCAACAATATCCAGTCTCTGGATTCATGGACACCTCAATCACTTTACATAGGCGCACTTACAGTCCGCCCAATTCTTCTCTCCAACAATATCTCATACGGAGGTGAGAACCTGCGGTTTGGATGTGGATTCTTCTGCTATGCTGTTCCTTGTGACACAGGCTACTATTTCGCCGTTTTCTTTGTTATCTACAAAACTAATTATAGTGACCCAGATGCCCTGCAAATGGTGTGGACTGCAAATAGAGAGCGTTTGGTCCAAGACAACGCCACCCTTGGACTCACCTCCAGTGGAGATCTGGTGTTGAAAGACGCAGACGGTTCTCTAGTCTGGTCTACAAATACATTCACAGGTAACTTTCAAGGGATGGTGATGGAAGAATCAGGGAACCTGTTCCTCCGCAACAGCTCAAACGGAACCATGTGGCAGTCTTTCGACCATCCCACTGATACGTGGCTGTCAGTTCAGAAGTTCAAGGTGGGACAGACGCTTACTGCAAACATTTCTCCAACCAAACACAAGCAAAGGTATGTTTTATGGATCTTTGATTCGTTAAGGTTTTGCTATATTTATAGCTACTACCACACCTCAAATGTATTTTATGTATCCCAAGCCTCCTACACCTGTTAACATTTCCTTTACACTATTCGACGCCAACTCTCTCTTATACTATTCAGAAGGATCTCCATCCAATCCAATTGCAGTTAATATTTCCATACCTCATGAGTCCCTCTACATAAAGATTTATTATGATGGGCATCTGAGATTTTACTCTTACCACGCAAAATCTGGAAGAGCTGATTATGACCTTTTGTCAGAAGCTACTAATGGGCTGAGCAGGTGTGACTATCCAACAGCATGTGGGGATTATGGTATTTGCACAGATAGTCAGTGCGACTGTCCAGAGAGAGGCAAGTACTTTTCTCAGACTGACGCCTCAAATCCCAGTTCGGGATGTACTCCATACAATACTCTCGTTTGTTCACAGACACCCACAGGCGATAGTAGCACCCCAGGTCATTCCTTTCTGGAGCTGGAGCATGTTTCGTATTTTAGTTATAAGTGGGAAAAACCCTCTATTCGAGAGTTGGTCTCAGGAGATTACTGTAAAAAGCTTTGCTCCACAAATTGCTCTTGCAAAGCAGCTTTTTTCGTGTATGGTTTCACCGCCAATTCTTCTCTTGGCTATTGTTTTCTCAAATCCTCGATCTTCTCCTTGCAACTGAACAATAAAACAACTGATAGCTTTTACAATTCAACCGCTTATATTAAAATTCAGTCCAGACCCAAGCCAGTTAATCACTCAGTTATAATTATCACTGTTTCTGTTATTGGTTGTGCTGTAGCCCTGTTTCTATTCTTGTGGGTATGGTTATATAAATTGGGAAAGGGTAGGCAAAAGGAGCAAAAGGACGAGGATTTAGACTTTCCGGCTGTCTTACCTGTGCGATACTCATTCCACGCATTGCAAAAGGCTACAAATGACTTCAGCATGAGGCTGGGCAGTGGACGATTCGGTTCAGTTTATGAGGGCATTCTGTTGGACACCACAAAGATTGCAGTGAAGCGGCTTGACAGAGCAGGGCAAGGCTCCAGAGAGTTCCGTGCAGAAGTGGAGACGATGGGAAACATTCATCATCTTAATTTGGTGAGACTGTAGGGCTTCTGTGCAGAAAAGTCCCACCGAATGCTTGTATACGAGTATCTACTAAATGGGTCTCTAGATAAATGGATATTTCCCAACGAAAGCCGTCGACATGTGCTGAACTGGAAGACTAGATCTAAAGTGATTCTTCACATAGCACGGGGATTATCATACTTGCACGAAGAGTGTCGAGAACGAATCATTCATTTCGATATAAAGCCCCAGAACATTCTTCTCGATGAGAACTTCAATGCCAAGGTCTCAGATTTTGGGCTGGCAAAGCTGATCAACAGAGAACGGAGTGAAGTTGTAACAGTGTTGAGAGGAGCGCCAGGTTATATGGCGCCTGAGCTACTGGACATGCAGTTTACGGAGAAAGCAGATATATATAGCTTTGGCGTTATGGTGGTAGAAATTTTGAGCGGAAGAAGAAGCAGAGAGCTTACATCACCGGGATCTGGATTGTTTCCAGTGTTACAGCGTAAGGCAGAGGAAGGAAGATCCTTGGATTTAATCGATTCCGAAATAAAAGATGAAGGGATTGGCGCAGAGCAGGAGGCAGCGAAAGTGTTAGGAGTGGCGACATGTTGTATACAGAATGATTTTAAAAGAAGGCCAGCAATGTCTACCGTGGTAAAGACATTGGAAGATATGACTGAGATGGATGAGGGTCCTTCCGTGGTTACAGGCTCACCAAATCTACCGTTGCTCTTATCTGAAGATTTTAGTGACAGGGGAATCTCCTCTGGGCCTTCAGCTTCTGAATTATCCGGTCCCAGATGATATTTTTCTCTTTCCATGTTTTCTCACTGTCACCTCAATTTCTCTTTACTTTCCCTTCTGGAAATCAATAGTTGTTTGTACATTTATATGATACAAAATGATTATGCTGTATCCAGTTGTTATTTCAGAATTGTTGTGAATTTCTACAAGTGTACATTATATAATCTGAAATTTTCATCATAAAAACAGCAGAATATATATATATATCTTCAGCATGTGAAGAAAAGTTTGGAGAGAGAAGTTTTGCTCGAGCAGGTAAGGAAACCGTCGTACACGAAGAATAAAAAAACCTTATCGACCTGATAATTAATGAATAGAACAGTGGTCAAACGGTGTGCAAAATATTGACTATTTTTACGTTACTTTGTGGTAGGCTTGTCTTATTGATAGTAGGGACGAGTTTTCATAAATTTCGATCTTTTTGAATTATTTGTGTTTTTCAAATTAATATTTTAGATTACAGCTTAATAATTTATCACTTAATGACAATGAGAAAAACAATTGATTTATTAATTTTTTACTATTTTAATGATATAAAAATATAAGTATAGTTAAATTTAAAAATATATTGTTCTTTACAAAAGTGCAATAAGTTTATTATTTTATTAATTTATCTTGGATTATGTATAAAAATAAACTTGATTGTTAGTTTAATTTTATCTTAAATGTAAAATCACAAATCACTTATAATTTAAATATTTTTGATCTTTTCTTTTATGTTTGAGGGTTAACCACCTTCACCTAGATCATTTTTTTCAACTAATTGGTATCAAGAGTATGAGTCTAAGCTTGTACCTCTTCAATCAAGACACAAAAACCAAACTGTATCCATTCCTCCTAATTTTCTTAGAGCTTCAACATTGCCTCATCCCTCATTTATTACTTTTGCGGTTTAGAAACTTGGTGTATGGTGTAATCAATGAGTTGACACCATCACACTCGCCAATTGTGCACAACCAATTGACCTATAATTGTTTAATATAATTTAAATATTTCTAAGTGAGTCATTTTGAAACTTTAAAATATCATATATTTTAATCGTGTTAAAAGCTCCAAATTATTAATAGTTTAAATTTCTAATAAATAATTGAGATTTTAAAAGAAAAATAAGAGATCTTTACATATTTGTCATATATAATTAGGATGTGTATAATGATAAAACAATATATGTTTATAATTTATATTGTTGTGATATTATAGAATCTATATTGAATTGGTTGTGAAGGCATGCATATTTCATAATAAAGATAAAATATTTAGATTCTATAGAATAAGGTGATGTACCTCCTCCTAATTGGAAGAGAAAAAAGTTACTTATACAAAAATCTAGGAAAATTAAATAAAAATGTATTAGAAATCTCAAAAAATGTGAATTCATGAAAGAGGAACTAGTGTACCTTGGTTTTGTCATCTCTAAAGGTTCATTGAAGAAAAGAAATCTTCTTGGTTGAAGGTTTGGAGACAAGAGGAATTTTGATAATGAGCTCTCTAGTGAGATCATTCATATTAATAGAATATTCTCTCTCCCTTGCCCTTGTACGAGTCATAACAATTACAAAAGGAGGTAAGGGACAAAGTATGTTTCTATGGGGCCACCCATAGGGTAATACACAAAAAGTAATAATTAATTTAGATCCAATTGATTTGGAAGATTGGACAAGAATTGGGTATTAATAAATTGAAGTGCTATTGATGGAATTATCTGAAAAAGATAGCCATATTTACCTCACAAGTTAATGATGGAATGTGGATGTTGAAATTTTTCATAACCAATTCATGAATATTTAGAAAGTTAATTTAATATATATGCTCATTGTTGATTCCCCAAATTGTTGCTACACAATATTGAAACATAGCTTTATCTTCAATGTTGAGAGTTGTCATTTATGACAACAAAACAAGGGTTCATCAACAAACTATGTAGGGGTCAAGGCCAACAAATTAGAATGTATAATATCTCCAATAATTTAGCCTCAAATAGGCATAGGAAGGTGTTTCTAATTCTTATAATATTTTATGTATGTAAAGATGTAGCTTATTATTCCTTATGGTTTTAGTTTTCTTTTCTTTTAGATAAAGTATGACTCTAGTTCCTAGTGGAAAAACACTGGTCCTAGTAATGATTCAACCATATTCACTTTTTAAAGAAAAAAACATTCACTAACTTAGTATAGGAATTAATTTTAGTATTTGTGTTGTTTATGGTTTAGTAGTTTAAATTAGGAAAATATAGGGGATGAGAAAAAAGCACAATAAACAACACTATACAATATTGTATTTAGATGACCCAAATTACAATGAGTACAAAGCCTTGCATATATAGGCAAGGAAGAGGAAATCCACTTATGAGGTGGATTTACAAGTGCCCCAAGATGTGGCAGAAATGAGTAGACAAGTGTCCTATAGGTGTCAACCTTAAGATCACTTGGAGTGTGCAAACCAACAACCTATTTGACCAAGGGGTAAAAGTATAAACCTATGTCACACTTTATAAAGGAATTGGCCAACAACAAAAAAAAAATTAAACATCAACCACAAAAAAGAGGTCTTTATGTAAATTGAATTTTGAAATGATGTAAACTAATGAAATGTGGAAAAACTGATGAAGTTTATTCCTGTAATTTTTTCAAATTTTTTTTAAAAAAAATTGATTAATTTTTTATCAATTTAAGAGAAGATTTTGGAATGTTGAAAATTTCAAGGAAAAAGTGACATTTACTTGACATCAAGAAACAAATAAAAAAATACTTCATTTTCCCCTATTTTTTTCTCCAAATAGGTAACTTCAATATCTAGTGCATGGAATTTTTTTTGAAATTTTGATGTATATTTTTCTTGTAATAACATTTTAAAGTCAAACTTGTCAGAATTTGAGAGTTTTCATTTGACATCAACTATTATCTATTTTTTTAATCATTTCCAAAAAATATTATACCCTTTTGAAGAGGACTCTCTCCTCTAGTGCATCATATATTAATATATATATATATATGTTTTATTATTATTTTTATTTCTAGTCAGCCTTCTTTTAACTTTAGCAACCTACTTGCATTATTTTAAAAATAAAATATATTAGAACTAATCAAAATATAAAAAAATATGCATATTTGGATTCACCACTTTGAGCTCTACAAAAGGTTATTTTTGTTTTTTTTTAAATCATTATGCTTGAAGAAATACTTAGTTGAAGTTGAAAGTTTCAGAAAAATCCAAAAAATTTTGAGTTGGCTGCCAACTAGGATGCCACATAGACAATTTCGATAGAAAGGGTTTTGACTGAAACCCTTTCTATCAAAACCCCACAAGTAAAATAAGCCACATTTTGTTTTGACAAGGGGAAAATTTCAAATTTTATGATTTTGGCCTAGGAAAGGGTTTCACCCGAAACTCTATGTGCCACGTATAGGACACATGGTTTCGAGGTGAAACTAGTTCGACCAAAATTGTATAGGTCGAAATAGTTTCGCTCAAAACTATTTAGTTGGTTGAAAGTGTGACCCAACTTTGTACTTTTACAAGTCATCAACCTTGATGCCAAGTGTTGAATGACCTTTGAGGTGAGATGGAAAGTCTTTCAACCTCAAAAAGGTAGCACATGATGTCTACCAAATAACTTGGTAACCTATAGAGGTCTAAAAGGTTGCACATTCAACTAGACAAGATGTTGTCTAACCTCATAAACCTAAGTACACTTATGTATAGTGAATAGATAAATTATTCACATTAACACCTCCCTTAAGTGATACTTGGGGAGATCACAAAAGTGTAAATAGGTAGAAATTTGTCTTGACTAGAGGTCATGTTAGGTATCCATGTACAATGCATTCTCTCATAAAAGGACAAAAGGGAGAAAACTCAATGGGAGCAAAACTCCTCTCCAAAAAGGAGAATAAGAAGGATGTAAGACCTTCTAAAAAGACATCCCTGATGAGAGGAACATGATGATGAAGAACTCCTTAAGCATGTAGAAGTTTGTAAAATCTATTGAAAGAATGCCATTTATGTTGTTGTTGGCAACATGAGCATGAGGGATAAGCACAAAGGTATATTACTATGTGTTGTACTATTGTCATTGATGTCAACATTTCATCTTGTTATGAAAAATTTGGTGTAGATCATTTTGGTTGGTTCTAACAGGTTTTGGAATGATTGTGGAAGACAATTTTGCAAGATGGTTTGGTTTGGGGTAAAGTTGAGTATAATGCAAATTGACTAAGTATCAACTTTGTTAATTCTATGTAATAAAGCATTTAGCTTTTGGGTCTACACTAGTTCATGAATGAAGGTTTTCCTCTATGTTTCTATCATTATTTTTTTGGTTGATAGAGGCATCTTATTCTATATTTTTATCATGTTTTCACTTTTTGTTTGAAATATATAAGTAATAGAAGTTTGGCCTAGTGAGTTACAGTTATTTTATGTATAGTGTATTAAGTGGGAGAGTTTTCACTTCTCTGCAGATAGGATTTTGGCTTTGTGCTTTTGAGGAGATGTTGATAGATGTTAATAGAGCATACATTCTAGTTGGTATTGAGTTTCCAGGGTCTGCGTGTCTAAATGTGGACGCATGGTTGAAGAATTTTTGCATTAGGTCTTTTTTGGTTCCAACCTAATAAGTTTGAAGGTATGTGGAGGGTAATTAAGTGTTGGAATGCTATGTCCAGGAGTTATTATAGGTCCATGTCAACCTATTTCAAGTTATTTCAAGATTTGAATTTTGGTATGCGAGGTGTGTTTGAAA
>VDFB02214017.1:0-13387 GCA_007258455.2 Sequoia sempervirens
CATCCACACTAGGTCTTGGACCCTTGTAAATCTAATAGCATGGTTTTAATGATGTCTTGTAAAGGTGTTGTAAGATACTTTCATGCTTTTATAGACTTAATGAACCCATTTCTCCCCAAATAAAAATTATAAAATGTGTTTAATTATATTATCACATCAATCTAGAAGGTTTTTTAATTAAAATTAATTAAAAACTAGTGTTGTAATGTGTCTTGCACATTCACATTGGTTCTTGTGCCTTCCTAGGCTATGTGGACCTCATTATAGTGTTGTAAAGTGTATTTAATCACACTTTCACATTGAATTCTATGTCCCAAGCCCTATTTGACCTTTACATCATCACTAATATGCCCCTATTAACCCATATTGTGCATCCCAAGGATTAATTTGGTCAAATGACCAACAAACTTGCATTTTAAACCTTATTTCCTTATCTCTTGGCTTCCTAGCTATCAAATCGGCCCTTGTGAGACCCATTCACCAAGCATGGTGAATCATTCCCATCCAAGTGGGACCCATTCAATGTATGTTGTGAATGAGTCCCATTTGGCCCAATTTCGGCCTTTGAGTGGAAAAAAAGTAAAATTTAAGTTTATTATTTCTTCATGTCAGCCTATGATGAGGTATTAATGGATAAAATAGGTAAATTTCCTATAAATAAAAACCTCTAAGCCATAATTTACATCTCTTGTCTCTTATCATTCATTCATCCACCAATCTTCTATCTCTAGTCAAGCAACTTATGGTTTTATCATTGCAACACATCAAGAAAGCTCCTAAGGGTATTTAAGGGTTAAATCTTCCTCCATTGCTATAGAAATTCAAGATAAAACATCATGGCAAGGTAATAAAATCCATTATTACATGTTTTATTCTATTATTTCACCATTTTTGTTTAATTACCTAAAAGGGATTTGACCAAGGCAAACCCCCATGCCCTAACATTCAACATCTCTCTCTATTTTCTTGTTTCTTTATAGATTTAGGACTCTTGGAAACTTGGAAATCATTGAAGATCAAGGTGAAAGGTTGTTAAAGTCTTCTCCTCATTCAACAAGTCAAAATATCAACAAAAACTCATTTTAAAACCTGTAAATTAGAGTTTTGAAAGTGTACACCTATAGGAAGTCAAATTGTAGATCGGAAGCTTCAGATTTCACTTTTGAAAATTCAAAAATTCAAAAGAAGAATTATTTTCCATGGGTGGTGAATGAGTTACGCTTCTAGGTCAATTTTTAGTTTTCTACAGTTTTAGATACCCTTTTGTCTAAAATGGGTTCAAGCTTAGTTTTGTAGAACTAGGACTAATTTTCCCAAAATGGAAAATGAGTCCCACTAGGCCTAAAAATTAAAATAAACAACATTTCAGAAGCTATTTCCAGTCTTCATCAACATTCCAGGTACACACTTTCAATTTAGTTCAATTATGTTTAGTTTTGCATGCATAACACAATGTGGTTTCAAAAAATTTACACTTCTTAGATTTCCAATACTTAATCAATCAATCTTATCGATTAGTTGCACTTAGATAATCTCATTTAATCATATAAGCATCATACAATCCTTTATTTGAGTGAACCTCGATAGCATTTTTGGCCTACCCCTCTCCTTTTAGGTGCAAAACCCTAGAAGAGTTAGAGGGCCTTGTGGTGCCAAAAATCTATGGTTCACTTATACTTTAATTGGCCCTATTTTGCATCTACGGGCCTCATTTATTTCATAATTTTCATGATAATCCCAACAAAAATTAGTAACCAATCATAAATCAAGTAATTATGGCTTGTGTGGCCCATATTTAGTGATTTGGGACTCATTCGCCACCTTGGGTGAATGAGTCCCACCTAGATTTTTGTGTCCAAAACCTATTTTTACACCTTTCAAATAACTTTTTTATTTTTGGTCCCATATAATACCATATGGGACTCATTCACCATCTTGGGTGAATGAGTCTTGTGTGGCCAAAAATTAAAATTAATTCAAAATTTTGGTGGGATTTTATTCTCCTAGATCTAATGTGGGCTTCTAGTGTTGTAATTTTGTGAATTTTTGCATTGAGTATAAATAAAAGGTTCTTTCACTCATTTTCACCTAAGACTTTTATGAGAACATTCTTAATAGCAATTTGAGTTCACAAGAGCATTCAAGGGAAAAATTATTCATCAATTGTTGTAGCAATTCAGGATCCATCATCATGGAAAGGTTCTAGTTCCATTATTTCATGTTCATAATTCATTATCTTATTTCATCATTTTTTTTAATTACCTAAAATGGGTTTGACCAAAGAAAACCCCTTATTCCCTAACAATCAACACTTTTTCTCTCTTTGTGTAATTACAGATCTAGGTGCTTTGAAGAATTGAATATCATTGAAGATTAGGTTACAAGGTTGTTGAAGTTGTCTCCCCATTGGAAAGGTCATAATCTTCACAGAAAGGTCATTTATAGCCCCAAAATTAGTTTCCAAATTTGGGAACCTATAAGAACAAATTAAGTAGACCGAGAAGATTCATTACTAGGGGACTTATTTACACATGTTAAGTTTACTTAGGTCATAGGAAGGAATCTTTCTAGAAGATGTTAGTTGCTATTAGTTGTTATCTTATACTTTGACAACTACTACATGTGAACCTAGGTAAGTGTGATTAGTTATCTCATGTCATATGATTAAGAAACTTGTCATAATCTTATGACATCTTGCATCTCACCTTGGCTATATAACCAAGGGGTTTCTCATTGTAAAAACAATCATCTCATATCATTAACATTGACTATAGTTTATTCTTGTGATATTCATCTCTCTCTTCTTGTTCTTTTCATTTGGCCTCAGGATCTTGGTAGCCATAGCCAATTATAACATGGTATCAGAGTGATTTGGGTGTCATTGGAGAGTCTTTTTCTAAAGAGAGATACGACATTTTGGGGTGTTCCATTTTTGGATGTTTGTTTCTTGTTCATATTGGATATTTTTGGTGCAAAGCTAAGCTCACCATTATGTCCGAAAGGTTCGAGAAAGTCTATTTTTCCTTTTGTTTCATCCAATTTGGACATATGAAGCCAAATCTATGAGGGTTTGAAGTTGAAGTGTGGTTGTCAGATCTAGAAGGTAGCTACAATTTTGGAGCATTTTGGGTGAAATCCGACCCTGCCATTGCATCTAGAAGGGCCAAAAACCATAGATTGATTGTCCATTTGTCCAAATCAAAGTAGTTGTTTTCTGAGGATTTTCTTTTTTTCCCAGAGGTAATATGGCCCTAGGTCGTCATAATGACACACGATACAATTTTTTCAAAAAATAGTTTTTTAATCCGTCAAAAAAAAATTGAATTTTTTTTTTTGAAAAAAATGAAATCGGAATATATTGAAACTCATTGTAAAAGTTTTTTTTCATAAACAAAAAAAAGAGGGGTGAATTTTTGTTTTTTGTGGTATGCAACCTACAAGTTGCAGGTATTTTCTGCATACTAGGTACTGGGCCACATGGCCTATGACCTGGCCCCCCACACCCCACTCATTTGACTGGTCAAATTAACTATTTGGTGGGTGGTTAGAGAAAATCCTATGGTCTCACAAGATTTTTGGCAAGAAAAATTGGAAGAAAGTGCATTTAGAAAAGGCTGGCAATAATAAATCGGTGGATTTTTTTTTGAAGAATTTGACTATCAAAAAATCCCGATGGTCAAATCAAAGGGAGAATATTTGCATTGAATATTCCTAGATGCAAGCCAACCAGTGAGGGTCAGGTAATCGTCAAACTTAAGCCAATGAAAAAGAGTATATTCCAAGTCGAGGAGGATATTCTATTTTGAGATTTTACAAGATGTCAAATGTAGTTTCTTGAAGTGCTGGCATCAGCACCACATTTGCGCTGATGTTAGCACCCTTAAAATTATTTCCCCCCTCTCCAATTGAACTTTTATTTATTAGGAAAACTTCAGAGGCCCATAACTCAGTCATTTTGACTCCTTTTTTAAGCAATTTTGTTTTTATTTGGTCTAATTTTTTTTGCTCTATGTAGTGGTGCAATCAATTTTTGCTTTTGGTGTCTGGTTTTTCCAGAAATTGTAGATTTTCATAGGTGTTGTTGCTTCATCCTCATTTTGGGAACTTTGGGAGCTCATATCTTGTTCCTACGATAACATTTTTGGGTGCAGGTTTTTTTGAAAGTGCATGATTTTTTGTGTACTTCTTAGTGGTCTAATAAGATTAATATCAATTCATATCATTAATTTTACTTGATTATGTGGCCAAATTTGGCATTTGCATGTACCAAGATCAAAATTCCACTTGGCTATTTTTGGCAAGTGGCAATTGTAAATGCACTAAGTATAAATTGCCAAATTAGATATTGCTTGGGGGGTTTTCATGATTGAGTGATTTGGGGGGATAATCTTGTAATGATTGCTTGCAATGGGGAAATCTCAAATTGAAGCCCTAAATCCACATAACTATGTTACATGGATAAAATCAATATGGAACTATCTCATGATGAAAGGTCTAATAGGTCATCTAAAGGACACCATTCAAAAACCTACTAATGCTAAAGAATTGGAAAGGTGGGAGATTGATCATAAGAAAAATCTTGGATGCATATGTTCGTTAGTCTCATTTGATTGGCAATTTCATATTGAATCATGCAATAAGCCTAAAGAAGCTTGGGAGACTTTTAAAAAATTGTATGGTAAAATAGATAAGATTAGGGGATATCAGATTGATAATGATTTGATGAATCTTGATCGTAAAAATTTTGACCACATCGAAGACTACATCTCCAAAATCAAGTAACTAAGAACATAGTTGAAAGAATGCAGTATTGAAAAAGAGGATTTACGAGTGATTCTAAATGTGTTATCCAAGCTTGGTCTTGAGTATTCAATGTTTGTTTCTGCATTTCATACCCATCGACTTTCTATGGGATCAACATATGTTGATCCTAAGTTTGATGACTTTGTAAATCTCCTAATCCAAGAGGAAGCTAAGTTAATGAACATGGGTATAATCAAGTCTTCCAAGTCACAAGCATTATTGACTAGTGAGTGAAAGGGACATAAAGAATTAGGGAATCTTGATAAGAAGCAAAATAAGAAAAATAACAAGCCACATAAAGAATCAAAATTCTCATCCTCAAAAGGAGAATCATCTAAGAAAGAGAGGCCTTTTTGTGCATATTGTAAGAAGGATGGACATGAAGAACACTATTGTTACAAGAAGGCTATTGATGAGTTGAAAAATATTCTCAAAAGGAAGCACATTGATTTTTGTTCTAGAATGTTTGAATCTTCTTCTCCTTCTACTTCAAAATAGTCTAAAAAGGACAAAGGTCAAGCATATACATCAAGAAATAAAGGTCAAGCTCTTTGTGTTGTTTTAGGTCTAGGATCAGGGAGATGGCTTCTAGATTCAGGAGCATCTCATCATATGGCATCTTCATAGACTATCTTCTCTTCATTTCAGCCTTGTACTATGTCTCCTATATTGATGGGAAACAATACATACATGAGTTCAATAGGGAAGGGATCTATTAGCTTTGGGGACAACACTTTGTAGGATGCCTAGTGTGTTCCTCATTTGATGAACAATCTTGTTTCCATATATCAGATTACACATGGTGGAGATGGGGAATTGTGGATTTCACTCCTGATTCTATCATCATTCAAGACTTGGAGACTAGAGAGATCATTGCTACTGGGGTGGTTGATCATTCATCTCAGTTGTATACCTTTGCGCAATTTTCTTCTAATGGTGACATTGTTCTTTCAACTGTTGATCATATGAACCATGATTCAAAGGAGACATTTGGCTACTTGAACTTAGGAGTTCTCACATCAGATCCAGTTCTTGAGTCATGCATTCCATCTCATCCACCTATTGTTGTAGTTGATGATGTTTGTTATTCCACAGTTTGGTTTTCTTGTAATTCAATGTAGCAGGATATACATAGTCTTCTAGATATTGCTACTTTGGATGACTACTTGATAGGTATTTCAGACATGTTAGAACTGAGATATAGCTCTGATACCATGTTAGAATTGGCTATGGATGCCAAGATCTTGAGACCAAATGGAAAGAACAAATGAGAGAGATGAATATGACAAGAATAAACTGTATTCAATGTCAAATGATATATGACATGATTGTTTATACAATGAGAGACCCCTTGGTTATATAGCAAAGGTGAGATACAAGATGTCATAGGATTATGACAAGTGTCTTAATCATATGACATGAGACAACTAATCATACTTACCTAGGTTCACATGTAGTAGTTTTCAAAAGATAAGATAATAACTAATGAAAACTAACACCTTCTAGAAAGATTACTTCCTATGACCTAAGTAAAAATGTGTAAATAAGTCCCCTAGTAATGAATGAACTAGGTACAAGACTTTATTTACACCAAAACCTCCCTTAAGCGAAACTTAGGGAGTAGTAGATTATTATGAAAATGACACAAAGATGCAAAAATGGGTCCCAAATACAAGGCCATGTTAGGTACCCATGTACATGCAATGCAATCAACACAATCTCTCACAAACAGAGAAAAGGAAAAATCCTAGTGGGACAAAACTCCTCCCCAAAAGAGCGATGAATTACAAAATTAGAAATACTCTCAATAAAGAATGAGAAGGTAAAAACCACATGTGAGGAAAAAGACTGCCCATAAGAGAGAAGTAGAAGAAGAGAGACAAGGTAGGCTCCCCTTAATGTTGAGTCTCCTACAATGATGGTAGAAGCTTGACATTGAATGTTGATGATGATCCAATCTTGTCCAACAATGTTCCTCCCCTTAGGAAGAAACCAAAACCATGGATGTATGTAGGATGTCAAGAATATGAATGATGGATGATGATGTCTCTAAAGCATGCTCAAGTGTCTCCATGTCTATGTAGAAAGATGACACACTCCAAATAGGCATTTTGGGCCACATTGCTGAAGAGAACAATCCAACATCTAGTAGAGATAAATGTAGAACATGATCCAAATACGAAGAAATCCCCTCTGACAATAAAGAAGCCTCCTCCAAATGTTGTCCAAAAGTATCCACACTCACGCAAAACTGCAAAGAATGATCATGTAGAGAATGAACAAGAGGGTCAAAGTGTTCCCTCACAACAACTCAAGAAGGTTCTTCTCCATCAAAGAGAAGATGAATGCTATCAATGATGTCATAAAAATCTACAATAAGAGACTCCTCAAACAAATATGAAATAATTTTCAAGAAGTCATCACAAGTAGCCAAATCTGAAAGACAATGTGTTTCCTGCTACACTGAATCACAAGCATCATTAGGTACAATAGTAGATGGAGGAGATGAGATGCATGGCTCAAGAACTGGATCTAATGTGAGAACACCCAAGTTTAAGAAGCCAAATGTCTCCTTTGAATCGTGGTTCATATGATCAACAATCGTAGGAACAAAGTCACCATTAGAAGAAAACTATGTAAAGGTATACAAATGAGATGAATGATCAACCACCCTAGTAGCAATGATCTATCTACTCTCTAAGTCTCAAATGATGACTGAATCAAGTGTGAACTCCACAGTTTTCCCATCTCCACCATGTGTGATCTGATATATGGAAAGAAGATTATTCATCAAATGAGGAACAAACAAGCCATCCTAAAAAGTGTTCCCCCAAAAACTAATAGATCCCTTCCCTATTACACTCATATATGTATTGTTTCCCATCAAGATAGGAGACATAGTACAAGGCTGTAATGAAGAGAAGATAGTTTGTGAAGATTCCATATGATGAGAAGCTCTTGAATCTAGAAGCCATCTCCATGATCTTGGACCTGAAAAAGCACAAAGAGCTTGACCTTTGTCCTTTTTAGATTGTTTTGGAGTAGAAGGAGAAGAAGATTCAGACTTTCTAGAAGGCAAATCAGTGTGATTCTTTTTGAGAAAATTTTTTAACTCATCAATATCCTTCTTATAACAATAATTTTCTTCATGTCCATCCTTCTTACAATATGCACAAAAGGGCCTCTCCTTAGATGATTCTCCTTTTGAGGATGAGGATTTTGATTCTTTATGTGGCTTGTTCTTTTTCTTCTTTTTCTTCTTATCAAGATTCCTTGATTCTTTCTATCCCTTAGACTCACTTGCCACCAATACATGTGACTTGGAAGACATGATTACACCCATATTCATTAACTTAACTCCCTATTACATTAAGAGATTTGCAAATTCATCAAAATTAGGATCAACATATGATGCTCCCATAGAAAGCCGATGGGTATGAAAGCTAGAAAAAATACAAATACTCAGGACCAAGCTTGGATAGCACATTCAAAATCAACTATAAATCCTATTTTTCAATAATGCATTCTTTCAACTATATTCTTAATTGCTTTATTTTGGAGATGTAGTCTTTGATGTGGTCAAAATAGTTTGGATCAATATTCATCAAATCATTATCAATCTGATATCCCCTAATCTTATCTATTTTACCAGACAATTTTTCAAAAGTCCCCCATGCCTCTTTAGGTGTATTGCATGATTCAATATGAAATTGCAAATGAAATGAGACTAATGAACAAATGCATCCAAGTGTTTTCTCATGATCAACCTCCCACCTTGCCAATTGTTTAGAATTAGTAGGTTTTTGAATGGTGTCCTTTAGATGACCTATTAGACCTTTCATCATGAGATAGTTCCATAATAATTTTCTCCACATAGCATAATTATGTGGAGTTAAGAGTTCAATTTGTGATTTACCCATTGCAAGAACACAAACAAGGCAAAAGAATGCAACCAATCACTACAAGATTACCCACCCAAATCACTCAATCAAGAAACCCCCTAAGAAATATTCGATTTTGTACTTTATATTCAGTGCATTTATAGTTTCCACTTGCCAAATTAAAACAAAGTGGTCTTTGATCTCCGTGTATGCAAACATGCCCAAAATAGGCCACAAAATCAAGTAAAATTTTTGGTATACAATGAGATCAATCTGATCAACCATTTAGAAGTACACAAAAAATCATGCACTTTAAAAAAAAACTACACCCAAAAATGTTACCGTAGGAGCAAGATATGAGCTCTCGAAGTTCCCAAAATGAGGATGAAGCAACAAACACCTATGAGAATATGCAATTTCTGGAAAAACCAGACACACAAACCAAAAAATAATTGTACCACTATGAAGAGCACAAAAACTTATCCCAAATAAAAAAAATTGCTCGAAAAAAGGAGCTAAAATGAACAAGACATGAAGCTTCAAAGTTAGATTGCCAAAATGAAAATGCAATCGGTGAGGGAGGAAAATTTCTTGTTGAAAATGTTGACGTATTGCTAACGTCAGTGAACCACTGTGTTAAATTTGATAGTTTTCAGCCCGGTAGCACACTACAGGAGCTAAAATTGATGCCCTTTAGACCGTCGGAGGTCCCACGACCAATTTGACCCCTTGCTAGAATATTCCTTACTATCACTGGTATATACCCTGACTACCAGAAAGAATATTCCTATGGAATATTCTATGGCTAATGAACACCCCCAGAGAAAATCACACAAGATTTTTAAAATTAGTTGGTTATTGAAGTTTCTCAGCTGCTTGTAAATGTTGACAGTGGAGTGGTAGGGTTGCAATTGTGCTATAGTTAATGACAAGATGCCATGTGGGGTGCTCTGACTAGGTGGTACCCTAGTACTCTGTGGATGTGTAGGGTACAGGGTACCCTCTACGAACTACAAATTAAATCTACAAAAATGGATTTTTAGTTTTTGCTTTTGATTTTTAAAGACAAATTTTACAATGCAAAATATTTGATCGGCACAAAAAAGAATTTTTCATTAAAAAAATTTCAAAAATTTCCTACAAATAAAATAATAATTTTTCATAAAATTCGTACTGACGTCATAATGATGATTTTGGGCCATACAACTCTACAAGCAATTTTTTTTTGCCTCACCAGAGAATTGCTTCTCCTTTGACAATTTGATAGTCGATCTTAGGGTTTTTAGCCTTTCTGGATGCAATGGAAAGGTTAGATTTGAACCAAAATGCTTCAAAATTGTAGCTACCTTATGGATCTGGCAGCTACTCTTCAGCTTCAAACCTTCATAGATTTAGCCTGTATTCCTGATTTGGACGAAACAAAAGGAAAAATCATCTTTCTTGAATCTTTTAGATGCAATGGTGAGCTTAGATTTGCACCAAACAGCTTTGATATGAACCTGCAACAAAGAGCCAAAGATGGAACGCCCCCAAATCTGGTATCTCTCTTTAGAAAAAGACTCTGCAATGGCACCCAACCCACTTTGATACCATGGAATCTCCCATAAGCATCCCTTCTTCCTCTATGCATGCCATATAACACATTATTAGCCAACTCACACAAAGAATTCTTAAATAATATGGGGCGTCATTACTTCCTAAATGAGGATATACCAAGAACAACTTTTAGAAACACTACAGGAAGAAAAACTACCAATGACTCCAAAGAACTCCCTAGTTTGACACCATCCCCAACAATGATGCCAAAAATGTTGGCCTCTTACAATGATTTAGTAACTAATCCCTTATAGCCATGATTCATAGATTGGACATCTAACCTAAATAGCTTTTTCAATCATCATGAAGGTGCATTTAACTTGTTAAACTAGGGATGTGAACTTGAAATGGGTCAACACAATATGTAGACTAGGAACCCAAAGTAGCCATTTTTATTCTATAGCTAAGGAACACACAATATTGAAAGTAAATTGCTTAGAAGGGAAAACCATAAATTCCAATCATCAATCAACAACTACATAAATTAAAATGCATAGTAGGAATGAAAATCTGATAAAAAAATAGGGCATTACTCTATCTCCTTTGGCTGCAAGAACAATCACAAAATGGAATTCCAGTGGCTGCAAGAATAGTTAGTGCCAGATTTCTAACTAATTACTAAACAACAAGTAATACTAAACTAATACTAAAATAAGATGATGGACTACTCAAAAAGTGGTCCCCCTTGGATAAGTATCCTCTAAAACTAATGAGAACTCAGATGCTTGAACTCAAAACTTTATTTTATTCACTGTAAATCATGAGTACAAAAGAGTAATGTATTTGTATTACTGAAAACTTGAGAGTTCATGTAAAATATCAAATTGTGCAACCTCCAAAGAAGGAGCATCAGATCTTTATTTATACTATCAACTAGACAAGGTAGTCAATTCCATGATTGGGAGGATTCCATTTAGGGAAAATAGAGAAAGTGGAGAGGCGACAGTTACGCGTGCATGGAATCTAGTTAGACTTGTAGGTCCAAACATAGATTTAGCATAGTAGTAACACTTACATTTCCTCAATCATTAACATCCACAACAAGGCAGTTACATTTAGTTGAATGAGGAATCTTGTGTAATTGACCTCCTTTGACCTTTGAGTGATTCCTTTGTTGGACGCTAAGGTGCATGCCCAACTGGCGGTGTCTTCTTCAACTTAGCATCCTAAAATTAAATTTGCATGACAATGTCAATATGCACAATAACTACATATCTATAACCACCTTAAGGAACATTCATTAATCACATGCAAAATCAATATAGATAATCCACATAATATGGTGATGTCATTAAAACTTGGAGAAATAGGATGAAGCCCAATGTCTATGGTTTGAGGGAAACATAAACATTATGAAAATATAAAAATTTAACATCAAAGTCCATGACAACTACCATCAAATAAACTATATATTATACCCAAAATTGAACCAAAAACTAGGCTCATCACTAGTGCTACGAAATTGGCCCCTGATTTCTTAGAATTTTGGGAGAGGACTGTTTTTCCATCAGTGGCGAATGAGTCCCACTAGTGATTTTTTAGTGATCTCTGTCAGATTCTTCATTCTCTGCCTAGGTGCACTCATATTCAACCCTCTTATTTTTTTTTTACATTTGTTCATGTTTTCAGACATTGCATATTTCATAGGTTTTTCATTCATAATCAGTCAATTACTTAGCTTAGTCACATTTAGATCATCTCATTTAGCCTTAATAACATCATACATATCTTAATTTGAATGAACCACATTGATTTTTCATGAGGTTTATCTCTTTCCTTTTAGGTGAAACATCCTAAGAGTGCAAGAGTAGCCTATAAGCCTCATGCCCAAAAATCTATGGTTCACTTAATCAAACATTCAACATGGGTGGCCAATTTGGTTCAGGTTTTTAAGAAAAATGGGAAGATAAGACTGTGTGTAGATTTTAGGAATCTCAACCATGCCTTAGAAAAAGATAACTATCAAGTTTCCTCTTTAGATTAAGTATTAAAAATTCTGAATGGATCCTAAATGATGTCTTTTCTAGATGGATACTTTAGCTACAGTCACGTTGTGGTATAGTATGAGGATAGGCATAAGACTAACTTCTCCAACAAGTGGGGCACATTTTCATATAGAAGAATTCCTTTTGGGTTGATTAATGTAGGGGCTACTTTCTAGAGGGAAATGGACATTACATTTAAAGATATTATTGGAATATGAATTATTATCTACAAGGGTGATCTAACTATTTTTTCTAAGAATAGGGAAGAGCATATTTCAAAGATGTAGAGACTTTGGAATCTATCTTAATCCTAAGAAATGCATATTCAGAGTGATGAAAGGAAAGCTCTTTGGACATGTGATCTTAGAACATGGAATCTTAATTGATCCTGACAAAATTCAAGCTATCCTAAAAATACAACCCCTTGCTAGCAAAACGGAGATGCATTGCATTCAATGGTTTCATTATTTCTGTGAATCTAGTGATGAATTTTAAAACAAAGTTAATTTTCCCAAAGAATGACTTCATCTCATTTTTGGGTCTATATAGAGGCCAACCTCAGTTAGACCCCTGTTTTGGTGTTTCCACCTCCATGAATAGCCAAATAGTAACAATATAAAAGTATGATAAAGGAGTAAAGAAGGAAAGTACACAAATAACACTACAAAATAGTATATAGCTTCTCAACCAAATCATAAAGGAGAGGAGTGAAAATGTTACCACATCCACCAAGATCTCACTAGCCAATGATGGAGAAAGAGAGCTTGAAAAATTACCACAGTCTCATCTATGATAAATGGAGGTGTTGCAAAACCTCAAGCCCTTGCTGCAATGTTGTGCTTCACACTTTCTTGATGAAGCTGATAGAGTGTTGTTGCTATAATGGAGTGTTGGAGTGTTTTTGAGAGTGAAAATGAGGGATATCAATGCAAGAAGTGATGGAAAGAGATGAGTTGAATTCTTAGAGGATGCAAAAGAAGATGGATTGAATGAAGAATGGAAAATTTTGAATTATAAGTGCTCGAGAAATTCCCATATTTGGGGTTAGTTGGTTGATGAGGGATGTTATAAATTGACCCTAATGGGAAGCATAATGCCTCTGCTAGCTTTAGACACATGAAT
>VDFB02214019.1:0-16763 GCA_007258455.2 Sequoia sempervirens
TGGTTAGATGGAGCACCTAACATAGACAACTTTAATTGGAGAAATGTTGATGAAATAAAAAATACATGTTCAAAAATATTTTGATTCTATTGTTCATGCATGGAATCCACAGGGAGACCCACATCAACGAAACATACAAGTATGATATTAATTATCAATTATATATTATTTCTACAATATACGATACTTAAAATTTTGTATTTCAATTAATAAAATATGTTATATCATGAATGATAGGTCCTACAAAATTTTACACAACATTCATGCCTTCGAAATACACAACAACTAAGCCAAATAGACTTGGCACGTGACTATGAAGAGAGGTTCAATTATGTTGAACACCATACAATGTGTAAAGAGGGTGCTTGCCTTTGAAAAAAAAGAGGAAGAATGGTTTGTAGGTAAGATATTTATACTTTCATATATTTTGTACCAATAAATAACTAAAATGTTTATGTAAGCTAACAATTTACTCTTTGTTTGTAGGTACAATGCACCATGGCCATTACATCTAGATAGATCAAAATTATTTGAAGATCCAACCACAGGAGATAAAGTATATGAACTTGCAAGAAATGATGATCAATTAAACACACATAATCATAATATATTTCAGTTATGGAGAGAAAATATAAATTGGCAACCAGTTCTTTCAAGACATGCTATAATAAATTATATTGCAAAGTATGCAGCAAAAGCAAAAAAGGGTTCAGAAACTTATCACCAAATCTTAATGTGACTTGCAAATATTGAAAACCCAAATGAAGTGGCATCAAAGGTGTACAGGAGACTTCTAACAGAAACCCTCATTGAGAGAGACATTGGAGCACAAGAAACATGTCATATGTTATTGGAGTTGCCATTGGTAGAATGTAGTAGAGTATTTGTTACATTAAATGTTTCAAGAGAGGTGTTCAAGCCAATGCTAAAAAATGAAGAAAATGATAATGATGGACATCTAAAACATTTCATTCAAGGATACATGGACATACCATATGCAATGGAAAGTATCACACTTATAGATGCAGCTAGATCTTGGACATATAATCCCAAAAGAAAAAGAGATAACCAATGGGAACCAAGGACTATGGCAGCTATTGTAATATTGTTTCCAAGATTTACCACCATACCTACACATCAATCATAAAAGTGGGTTAATTTTTGTTGGTCATAGTTATTGTTGTACAAGCCATTTCGTAATATACAAAGGGATATTGGACTTGATGACAATACAATTATGTCAAATTGGGACTCACTCAATTATGATCCATGGCATTTAGAATGAAGAATTATTTCAAATGAAACTAAAAATCACAATGATTATGAAGATGAGGATAATTTACCAAATGATCAAAATATAATTGAACATGAGTGGGAGATCATATCAAGATTACACTGTGAACAGACTATGGATGTAACAAAAATAGATATGTTAGGAAAAAGAGATATTGATAGACAAACTCCATGGAGTGTTGAATATCAAGGAGAAGATTACACAAATAATGCAATAAATTTTATCAACCCTAAAAGTTATAATGTAAGCATTAAAAATATTTTAATGAAATTAACTTTTTACCCTAAAAGAATAAAACTAAAACAAATTAATAATACATTTAAATTTAATATTAAATTACTTTCTTATTTGTAATTGAAAAAGCAATATAATAGAATTTCCTTTTTACCCTAAAAAGAATAAAACTAAAAAAAATTATTTACTTACTTATAATAGATATTTCATGGAAAAATTATTTACTTATAATAAAACAAATATTATAATGTAAGCATTAAAAACATTTTAATGAAAATGACTTTTTACCCTAAAAGAATAAAACTAAAAAAAATTAATAATACATTTAAATTTTATATTAAATTAGTTTCTTATTTGTAATTGAAAAAGCATTATAATAGAATTACCTTTTTACCCTAAAAAACATTATAATAGAATTACATTTTTACCCTAAAAAAATATATCTAAAGAAGTATTATAATGCATAAAAATATTTTCACAATTGTAGAGATTAAAAACACTATAGCCAGAATACAGTATTTATTTGCACCACTTTTGTATTTATTCGCACTATTCACACCTATTGTCGGTAATAATTTGTTTTTTACTCGCACTATTCACACCTACTGTCAGTAATAATTTGTTTTTAATCAACACATTCATTTACATTGTTTTTTACTTATTACTATTTATATTAGTTTGAAAAGTTATGACCGAAAAGATATAATATTTAATAAAACGCTTTAGTTGTCGGCTTTTAATTTTTATAAGTTAACATTTTTTTAACATAGTCACACTCCACCCATGCTGTCACTGTAGGTTATGCCTCTCGACGTAATGATATGTTGTCAACTATATCATATGGAACATTAGGTGCTAAGCAAAAAAAAGCACTTGATATTATTATGTCACATTATAATCAACAAGATGATGTCGTGACACTATACATGATAATTCAAGGAACAACTGGAACAAGTAAATCATATTTGATTAATGCAATTCATCAAGCTCTTTATGATGCATCACAGCCAGAACGTTCTCCCTTATTATTACTAGCACCAATTGGAGTTGCAGCCTTTAACATTAGTGCATCAACAATTCATTCAACTTTAAGAATACCTATAGAAAATTTTGTTGAATTAGAAGGAACAAGGCTCACAAGTCTTCGAGAAGAAATTAAACATATAAAATACATATTAATTGATGAAATGAGTTTTATTGGACAAAATTTGTTACAAAATATTGATTCAAGACTACACTAGGCTTATCCTGAAAAATCAAACATGAGTTTTGGTGGAAGATCAATCATTTTGGTGGGGGATTTGGGACAACTACCTCCTGTAAGTGACAAAACACCTTATGATAGTAATGTACGTGCAAAACTATTATGGGAAGCGTTTAAGATAGTTGTTACTTTGGATAAGGTGTTCAGACAAGAAGGTGAAAGGGAAGACCAAAAAAGGTTTCGCTAATTACTCACAAATATTAGAGATGCACATCCAACCACAGATGATTGGAAATTACTCATGACAAGAACAGACACTTCATTACATCCAACAATTAAGGAGGATTTTGATAATAATATTCATCTATTTGCAACAAATGATAATGTACATAGCCATAACAGAAAAAAGTTACATTCATTAAGAAGACCAGTAGCCCATAGCATTGCAACCAAACAAGGTAGCGCTAATCCAGCAGAAGGTCAGAATGATGAATTGGATGTTGAATTATTAATTTCAAAGGATGCAAGGGTCATTTTAACATCTAATTTATGGATAGAAGCAGGTCTTGTCAATGGAGCTTTAGGTTACATCAAAAATATCATATACAAACCTAGATGTGGCCCACTAGATCCGCCTACATATGTTATGGTTGAATTTGATAATTACTCTGGAATTCCTTTTGAACATGCATCTCCAAATTTAATTCCAATTTCACCAATACAAAGGGGCCGCACACATCAATTGCCCCTACGATTGGCTTGGGCACTAATGATCCACAAATCACAAGGATTGACTCTTTCCAAGGCAACAATTGATATAGGACCAAGAGAAAGGGCAAGATTAACATTTGTTGCTATATCACATGTTAAGTCTTTAGATGGAATTAGAATCTCACCACCATTTACATATGATCGTTATGAAAAAATGAAGACAAGAAAGCAACTTGCCAAAAAAAAAGCAGAGGAAGAAAGACTAAAATCTTTGGAAACATAACATTTTTATGTGATATATATTTTTCAAGTGAACTCTTCTATTAATATTGATATTAAATTTTTGGTATAAAAGATGAATTTTCTCATTCATTATGAATTCCTATTGTACACATCTCTTTGTGCATTTGAATAAATATGATATGAATCATAATTTGTAAAGTATTATAATTATTTATTTAAAACAAAATATGTGATAAATTATTCTTTTACATTGTGCGTTGTGGATGCTACTAGCTTAGATATCTTATATACATCTATCTAAAATACACCGAGAGATATCAGTCTTGAGGTGCCTATCTATTCTCAATAACAATTTAAAATAGGCACCTTGAGACTGATATCTCTCGGTGTATTTTAGAGAGATGTATAGGCGCCTCGAGACTGATATCTCTCAACGTATTTTAGATAGATGTATATAAGATATCTAAGCTAGTATATTGCAACCAATGGTAAGACATATGCAATTAATAATTGTGCCATAATAAACTACACTTTTCCAATAGTATAATTAATATTTGTGCTTGAAATTTTGGATGCATTATTAATCTACTCACATATTTTCCAATACCATTGAAAGCATATTGTGTATGAGGACTCATTTCATCAATAACATTAAACGTTCACTGCGTGTGAGAACCTATTTCATCAATAACATTAAAAATTAACTACGTATGAAGACACATTTCGTCAATATTATGATAACTCCATACTAATCCTAGGTCCATTCTCACCTTGAAAATTACAATGTATGTGTTTTGTCGAGATTTCCTTCGCCCAATGTTTACATGTATTGTTTTATAATCACATAGGATTCACCAAATTTTTACTATGCCATTTAAAATTCCTACAAAATTCATCAAATATTGATTGTTAAAATACAATCGAAACTCTAATTTATTTTTACACATTTTGTTCAGCTTTGAACTTTTGAGCTTTCAATTCATATTATAGGTAAGTTACAACTACAAGCATTGTTGCATTAGTAAGTCAATGAAAACCTATAGGTAAGTGATCATTTATTTATAGTGTTATAAGATTATTTATCTCTTTGTCATTCTTACTTCATTCTTATATATGATATTGAGTACAAAGACATCTAGGGTCTAGGGATCTATATTTATGATTCCTTCTTAAATAAAAAGACATTTTTTTGGTATCTTTTATTTCGTGAGATATGTTGAATAGGATCAAGAGTAAGACTCTTGAAAGTGGTGAATGGAGGCCATCAAAATGTAGAACCATAATGTTGTACTTTGGCAAAGTTTGTGGTTTGTGGTCCATCAGATCAAGATGAAACTACAAAACCAACACTTACACCAAATATTAACGAAGAAGGCAATATCTCAGAGGAAGATTGGAATAAGTTAATTGAGTTGAATGACAATGTTGTAGAAGATGTTCCAAGGGATGCCCAAGGTAATCGGAATGAGTTAATTGACTTGGATGATGATGTCGTAAATGATGTTGTTGCGTGAAAGGGGAAAAGAAAAGCCAAATAAAAAATAGAGTGTGTGTGAGATATGACAAGGAATTTTCATATAGATTGAAGATCAAAGTACCCATTCATTGAAGTAGTGGAGAATGCAAACAAAGATGAACCTCCAATAAAATGCAAGTGTAAGACTTATAGTTGAAAATATAAAAGGGACAAGAAGTTGCAGCTAAAACTTGGCATTGTAGAAAAGCATATCAATAAAGTTAATGAAAAAAAAATAGTAGACAGAAAATAAAAAAATTAGTGATAAGATGGAAAACAAAGAAATAATGTCTTCATGTTAAGCATGCCCTCGAATATGATGTGCATTGGGTTTTTCTAACTTTTTTAATGCACATTGGTCAATAAAAAGTGGATGAGAATGGACAAGTTGTCTTGTTGAGGTGAAAAATAAGATTTATAGGAAAAAAAAAAAAGCTTCAACTTTTATTGAATTATTTTTCAATGAAGTTACAATGATAGATCATGTTTCTTGGATATGTATGCATGTGTATATTGCACACAAACATTTCCACCAACCTCATCTACTTTGTCTTTATAAAATGTAGGAGAATTCAACATTGTAAAATATATTTGAACTAGTTAAGAAATATTTGAATGGAGGTATGGATGACTTCAAAATTGTTAAAAAGTTGGTGTGTGTAGGAGTTGATGGAACTTCAATAAGGCAAGGTCATAGGAACGATCTTTGCATAAAGTTACAAATTACTTCTTTACCATGCATGATTTTCATTCACTACATGACCCACATAATAAATGTTGCATTTAAAATTGTGAGAAAATTTCCTTCAATATCAAAAATTAATAATCTAATTCATGAACTCTACTCATACTTTTGTTGAAATCCTAAACTATTTGTTGAATTTCAAATTTTTACTAAGGGAAGAACCACAAGAAATAATCTTATTAAGGATGTTGATACCAAATGGATCTCCTTGCATGAACCAACACAATGATTTTTTCATAATATCAAATCATTGATTGAAGTAATGCATGAACATCACCACACAATAGACAAAGCTCTTAACCTCTTACATAGATTAAGTGATATAGAGACACTCTTAACTCTATTTGGTCTTCACCCCATGCTAAATGAAATGAACAATTTTGTAAAAAAATCCTAAGAAAAACTATGTAGATTGTACAAAATATAGTAAACTACATAGAATGACATTCTTCACCCTCAATAATATATATATCTATCAGATTCCTCGTTTATAAGTCCAAAATTTAGTAGTTGGAATTTAATGACAGATGTGAATAATCTTGCTAGGTTTTTAAAGTTTAATGTAAGCAGGAAGTTATGTATCTTTGTGCATGAACTTGAGATACCAATGTACTATTATACCATATTCAAGCACTCTACCAAAGAAGCAACTATTACAAGGAACGTTTTTAATGACATTGACAATTCTATAAGTACTACTTTAAAGAGTATTGTGAAATCTCTTTCCTTGAAGATTATAGAATGATTCCCTCGAGATGAACTATTTGAAGCCATGTCTATTATGTATCCTCTATTTTGGGTCCATCGTCAACCAAATGATTATCATAAGAGGATAAAGACCTAAATCGATCATTTTTACAAAAGTTTAGATTCAATGGACAACAAATATAAGTAGTTATAAGTAGTTATAAGTCTATCTAAGCTTATAGAGAAACATGACCATTTTGCAACAACTATCATAGAAGAAATCTAACTGTTTTCCGATAACTATGATGGAAGAATTTGATCTCATGGAGAATCCCATGCAAGTAAGATCAATAAAAGATATTTGGGTAACCTTAAGTTAGAGTGAAATATTGTGTGATTTAATATTAGAATATTTCAAACTTGTTGATTTATGTCAAACCATGATATTAGAGTCAATGGAGAATGAGAGATTTTTTAGTGCATTGAGGTTCTTGAAATCAAAGATAAGAAACAATTGGACAAGAATTTGAAAAAATGTTTGAGGATGTATATATAAGTAGGTATGATATTTGAAGTTTTCCTTTTGAAAAGACACTCACAATCTGGAAGTCCATATGTGAAAGAAGAGGGTTATGCAACACTTCAAACCATAGTGTCACAAATGACAATGATTATGGTAATGTTTAGATACAATTAAAAAAATGTATACAAAGTGAAGAAAATGAAGACTAGAATCAAGACAACTCTAAATGTCATGGTTAGAGTGAGGAGGTGAATTGGCATTTAATGGAAGATACTTAGGAGTTACTAGGTATTTATACTATATTTTATGAATTCTATTCTAAATTGTCATTGATATTTTCTATTATATTCCATGAATCATAAATTAAATAAATTAATGTATTACTATTTTCTATTGTTCCATTGTAGAATAAATTTAAACATTATTTTTAAATTTATATTTAAATTTATTTTGTTAAACATGTTTTTCAATTTTCATTTATTAATTAAAATGTTATTAGTAATTTTATTTTTTATTGTGTCATACTAATAAGTTTTACATGCACTCAATGATTCAACTAAATGCTTACTAACAACAATAGCATATACATCATTAGCAATTTTTTAATGTATATCTAGAAACTATAGTTTTTTTTAAATTGAAAAATGAAATAATATAGATAATTTGAACACATAAATGGATTTGAGTTTTATATTCAATTTTTTTATTTTAAAATGAAGGAATACATAGAAGTATTGTAAAATCTTACTTAAAAAAACTCTACACAAAGTTAAGTTGGAAACTCATATTATCAAATCATTCTATTAACTTTTGTAACATGCTCCATTGTTCATTTGATAGAAGTGCAATCTATTATAACTTATATTATCTGACTTGTAAATTTGTTAACAATTCATAAATGACAATGGAACTTGGCTTGAATGTTTCAATCAAATTTGTATTCAATATTATCAATGGTTTGATGGAATCCAAAAAGTTTGTCTTGTCTAGGTTATGAGTAAATTGGTCCAAATCAATCTTCATTCCATCCTCCATCTTCTTTTTGGAAACATCATTTCTAATGATCGCTCTCTTGTGTCAAAATCCAATGATAAACCAAAGTCTTTTAAGTCCTCTACCTTTTACGTAACTTTTCAATCTATTTTGTAGATTGATCTAGAAATTCCTTTGCTTCAAATTGTTTCAAATATTTATGAAGGATAGATGATGTCTTTATTGAGGCATCAATATGATTATGAATTCCTTTGGATGCCAATTCACTATCACTAGCTTTGTAGATTGTTTAAGAACTTTGATTTGCAATTTTCTCTCTTGAATTCGTGTTTCTGTTGTCAACAATGTATTGTTTGAGCTTCCTATTATATACTTTGAGACAATCAATCAATTCAAACAATTGACACAAATGATCAATCTTATGCATTATTACCTCTCAAATCTTCTGTTTCATATCCCTCACCTTTTTTGTACAAAATGTAGTTAGTATGTTTTGAGAATAATTTATTTAATTTTATTCTTTCTTCAGCTCTAGCATCAATCTTTCATTGTTTCTTCTATCTTCCTTTATTTGTGGTTTCCACAATTTTGTTCTTTCTTTTTGTTAGTCCATATTGACTTGTAATATATTTGTTGAGGCATTGACATTCACCAAGTTTTGCTCTATTTTTTTTAAGTGGTTCTTGCATCATCATATTTCTTGATGCTTTCATCTAACCTTTGCTTTAGTTTATTAAGTTCCATTGTAATATACCGAACGTACTTTGACATAAATTTCCTAAGTTTTACTATGCAATTAAAAACAAAATGTGTACAAGCCATTGCAATAAAAAAAAAATTACTTTCTTTTTTGAAAATATAAATGAACAAAGATGTTATAGCAATGTACAAAATGATTTCCATTCCATTACGATACTTTACAAAGTACATTATTCCAAGAAAGTAAAAACTACATACATAGCTCTTTCGAGCTTCATAGCATAAGATATAGATGGTCCAGGAATCCACCTTTCAAAACCTTCGTCACCTACCAAGGAGGAGAAGCATCACTCAATTTCTTTTCCACCAACCACAAACTCATATGCAGTCCCCCGCACATCTATCATTGATAGATGACCCTTCCCTTCAACGAAGGCATTGGTTGGGTAACCTTGTACGACATATCATTCTGAGCTAGTGTTGTGTCCTACATGACTAGGATTTATAACCTACACTAGGTAACCCTCATGCATTTAAATAGACACGGTGAACTGATAGTGGAGTCTTGACAATCTCACTATCTATAGTGGAGTCTTGGACATTCACACTACTTTGGCCAAAGTGTTCTCACTCAATACTTCGAGTGATGGTCTATCATTCACTTACACTATAGCCGCTCATTTTTACTTAAGGACATTATATCTATGCTTAGGCAATACCTCTCCATGAGAAAGCTACTCCCCAGGATAACCTATCTCTTTAACACAACCTAAGGTAACACAACTCATTAAACAAAGTACTAGTCCCCTCCCTTCATAGGATAACAATCCTAGGAGTAACTTACTAATCCTCTATCATAAGTAAATATCTAGGTATGAGTGCACCTTAAGCTACCCATGTTTAAACATATCTAGTATTAACTTAATACTAATACTTATGTCAAGCAATCTCTCCTATCATGGAGTAATTATAAACAATGCACAAACAAGTAAATAGTTTCTACTTTTCTTTCAAAGCAAACAATACTTTTCCCTATATGCAAGTAACAATTAAAGACTAGTTTAATCAATCAAGACATAGCTCTTTCAAACATAGAATAAACAAAAGTAGCATATCCTTATGCTTGCGATAAGCTTTCCAATTGACTAACTGTGAACACAACACTTCTAGAACAACAACTATCTTGATATTGATCCTCCAACAAAGTCTCACAACTCTTAACTCTCAAGTTGGCAAATACTACTTCTCAAAAGATAATAAACTCACTCTAATACTTAAGGATTCTCCTCACTATACTTGGCAGAATATTGCAAGCAAAATATATTTAAAATGCAGAACTTGCTCAAAAATATTGCACAAAAGAGTGCATAAACTTGTGTAAAGAAGGCGTCGCAAATAGATGAACTCATTCCTCTATTTATACAACAATGGGTGATCACATGGCCTATAGATTAGGCATGATCTTTGACAAAAAAATGCATGCATAGCAACACACTTAACTTAGTTGAAAGGTGGGGAATATGCAAGCACTTACTTAGCTTAAGCAACTATAGATCGACTCTCAAGTTTGACAACAAATAGAGACCAATTCAAATATGCATATGCTAGAATTTGATTTGCATCTCCAAATAGGCATCTACAATTAAGAGGATTCAAAGGTAGCGCCAATATCATAACTATTCATTTCAGAGATGGCGTGAATTCCTTCATAGTAGAGATAGCAAAAAACAAGTGAATGACATTTAAGCTTGTATTGACCAAGTCAAAGGATGAGTTGATTTCTTCATTTAATCAGCTTGACATAGTCATTCAAATGTTTCCAAGATTTTACAGTTATTGATCATTGCAATATATCATGATAATTTTGTTTACTAAGTCCATGGTTTCCTCATAAACAGGCGTCAACCTTTTCTTATTTGATCATCGACTTAAATGGTTGTGTTTTTCAAATTTACAAAACTCTTTTATTGTTGACAGCAAGAGCACAAAATGCGGCCCAAAAATACACTCATAGCTATTAAAAATTCGGCCTTCAAGTCATTCATGGTAATTGACTTTAAAACTATATAAATAGCATTAAAAATTGGCTACTATTCATTGCTTAAGATAGTCAATCTCCAAGCAAATAACGTTTAAATATATAAATACAATGTATACGTATATATATGTATATATATATATATACATATATATATTTATGTATACGATATATATGTATTTGTTATTATATACATTTATATTTATCTTATGTCAACAAAGCATGTATATATAGTAGATATACGAAAGAGTATATCTGTGAACCCCAATCTATTGTACCTGCAAAACAAGAAGGATAAAACACCTCAAGTTAGATATTGCAAGCATAAACAAGGATTCCCCATGGAATCCATTTACAACTCAAACTAGGAATGAAAATATGCAAAAACATAATAAAATGATAAACCAAAGATGAAATCCTAATTAAAATAGCAAACTCTTGTTCCCATGGGGGAATTGGTGCCAATTTGATGTGGAAATTTGGCCCTTTCCCAATTCCTATGATGCAATGTTGATAGATGTAGACTTGGTGATGAACTTTGATCCACTTTTGATGATGAATGATGAAGACTCCAAGCCAAATCTGCAAAAGAACCTAGCTAAGAGCTCAATGGTGTGAAACTTGATAGATATTTGAGCATGGTAACTTTACTCAAATTGTGGATGATCAAATGAGGAGAGGAGCTCTTCATTTATAGGATTTCAAGATGGATGAAAGCCCAAATTTGAGCAATGTGGGACTAACTTTCATCCAATGATATGGTGCCACTTGTCAAGCTATGAATGGATGATGGTTGTGCAAGATTTGGGGTTTGTGCCAATAAATGCCAATATTTGAAATTCAAATTTGTTGAAATGACATGTAAGAGGAAAGGGAAAATGCAATAAATGCCACTTGGCTCAAGGCAAAGGACATGTAAGAGGTCTTAAATGCCTTGTTGGAAGGACTTATTCCCACTTGGATTTTGAATTCAAATTAGGGGAATATTCCAAAAGATGCCATGTGAGGGAAAATAGGGATTTAATAAATGAATTAAATCTATTTTCATGTGCAACTTGCATTATCTAAAGGATGTGACATGAGATTAGATTAAATTAATCAAGGTTTAATTAATTTAACAGGAGATTAGATGATGTGACTTATTTGACTTAGATTTATGGATTTATTTAAATCGGATAAGAGAGGAATATGATAAAAGGCTAATTAAATAAAGATTTTGATTTATTTAATTAAAAAGGGATGGTTTAGATTAAATCAAATAAGGTTTTAATTTATTTAATTTAATGGATGAACTTTAGAGATTTAATCCAAATAAATTGATTATTTAATTAAATGGGTGAACTTTAGGAATTTAATCAAATAAATTGATTATTTAATTAAATAGGGATAGTAGATCAAATTAGTTGATTTAATTAACAAGAGAAAGTGAAAGCAATTAAAAGTACATTTAATTAAGAGATGAATATTGATTTAATTAGATAGAATTTGATTAAATGGTTAGGCCAGGGATGGTTGTTAGGAAAAGCTTGATGTTAGTGAGTCGGGATCAAATGTCGTGTCAATGGTATATTTTCGATGTCTACAATATCAACATGGCAATCACATTGTTACATTAATATATCGGTTGTGTACACACACACATATATTATATGTTTTTATGTACATGTATACATATATTGATACATTCGTATGGGCATGTCCATTTGCTACCATACGCAGGTATGGATACACATATACATATGGACATATGTATATACATTATATATATAAAGATACACATTTGATTCACACACCAAAATCATACACAATTACCATGGTGTTGATAAGAGACTACAAGCAATATGTCTATACATATACATATGCATGTCATTGGTTTCATTGGATAGTTCCATGCACATAAGCAACTCGTGCATGAGTGTGCATAGGTACATCTACCTATGTACCCTTATGTACACATTCCTTTGTGCGTATAGCCTATCATCGTCATGCATGTGTGTATGCATACACATTTTGTATGGTCCTTATATTAATACAAGCATGCTAATCAAAGAAAGAACTCTCAAGCTCAAATAGATAACCATCATTCATGCATGCACTCAATAGTAAACTAGACTCTTACTAATGCAGACATAATGACTAGGGGTGACTTACTAATTTTCCACTTAATAACCCAACTCAATTATTCTACTATGGTGTGTATAAGCTTATATAGGTTACGTTACTGGTTACTCGATCAAGACCTTCTCCTGAGTGATACATCCCCTCTGCCTAGAGGAATTGAACATGTACTTGCAAACACTAACACATGTACATGACAACCAGTTATTCACAAAATATACAATATACACATTACGTCTCCAAAGTTAGAATAGCAAACAATATTCATCCAATCACATAAATGCATTCCTTCATATAACATTAACTGTGATGACATTTATTCATAAAATAGTGATAACAAAGTACACACACAATTTATTCATCCACTAGATTCACATTACATTCACATTTTACCCTACATAGTAATAGTAAATAGTAATTACACAATTGGGGTGTAACATCCACCTTTGTCTATTCATTCTCTTTGCTTGTAGATGTAGAGATAGATTTTTTATTCTTTTTTCTAATTTATTGCTCTTATTATCTGTTGCTTTCCTCTTTGCTTTCTTATTTGCTAAGTCTAGGTCTATAACTTTTCTATTTGACTATGCAACCTATTTTTCTCTCTCTTATTGTAGCAATGATGTGTACACCACTTCGTTGTTCTTTTTTGATACATTAATTTTTTCAAAACCTTTCATTCAAGAAAAACCTATTTGGACACTACACACCTCAAATTTAGAGTGATGCATCTAATGCTCTAGTTTATTTTGAACTTTGGGCACAACAACCATGTACTTCATGGTTTTTGTATTTTGGTCAAATTAGGGAAATACCTTGGTTGTTGCAGGTTATGAAGTTATAGTAGTTGAAATCTCTATCATTTTCTTCTTGTGTTCTTTATATTTTTTTTATTTCTTTCTAAACTCAACATTGTAATTAAAACAGGTGGGACTATAGATACAATTGAATGCTTGAATGGTAAAGATGTACTTGCAGAGATGGGGGCATCTCTAATTGTTTGAGGATGAGGATTAGCCATTCTTGTTCTAGAAACACTAACAACTATAGGGGTGCCTTTTAGAAGTGGAAATAATTCCTTTGAGGTGGAAGTGGAGGTAGTTGGACTTGGACTTTTCATAATCTTTTACTTTTTTAAAATGCCTTGATCACTATATTTTTGTATGGTATCTTCTACTGTTGGCCTCTTTTGAATAATTTTTTTTATAGCACTGTTGACCATTATTAGTACTACTACCCATATAATTGCCACCAAAGATATTGACATTAGATTCTCCACCATGTTTTAGTTGTGATTATATTTGATTATCAAGATTTAAAGATTTAATAAAATGACTCGTATGACCTATCCTTGTATGCTCTTGGGCTTGTTTATTAGCTCCAATACCTCCACTTGATTTTATCTACTTTGCATCTATTGGATCCATATGGCCTTGTCCTTTGGACCCCAAACCACCACCTTCATAACCCATTTTTTTGATTATGGTTGTCCCTAAAGTATATTTTTGTTTTGTGCTCTTACTCAAACCAGGGTTGTATGCATAGTTTACACTAGAAATGGTATCCATGGGTTCCTCTTCCCTATAATCATCAAACTGATGATCAATTTCTTCATAGCTATTGGGATGCTCTATATTCAACAATTTTTTAAACTCATAATCTTCTAAAATCTCTTCAAAACCTGCAATAGTTTTTGGATCACCTAGATCCTTCGTCATAGACTAAAAGGTAGTTTTGTGTCTAGTGTTCATATATACAAGATATTTTCTAGAGAATCTGATATTTTTATTTCAATAGATTATTGACCACCTTTTTTATACAAATTATTGTACCTCTTGATTGGAATCTTTGCTTCTCTCTATGGGTGCAATGTCATTATTTTTGTTGATAATTGTTAAAAAAATACCTTTCTTTGAAGTAGTTTCCTCCGTTACTTTTTTGAATTCATCCCAAGAATTCTTGTTTTTTAATATTTCTAGTAAGGGTTTACTTTGATGTTGAATTCTAATTGCAACATTATTATTGGCCACAAACCTTGCTTTAATGACATCACATGGATCATATTATAAGTGAGAGTCAACATTGAATTTTTTATTTTTATTTTTAAATTTGGTGTACCGTAGTGAATGTTTTTCTCTCAAATGTGAAACCCCTACATAAAAAAGGTAACAGAGGAAATATTCTCTTCTTTTGCTGACTAAAAAAGTATAGTTGATTTATACTCTCCATCTGTCATACATATTCCAATGAAAAACCCTCTTTGTCACATGTATTGGAAGTTTGTAGGGCTCTACTTCCAATCCATAAAATCCACAATATATTCTTCCATGAAGTACTAGTTAAGCAATTGTATTTATAATCACAATCGAATGCAATCTCTACAAGACTCAAGATGATCTAGGAATTAGAGTATTTGTAACTGTTTGATACAATGGAGCCAAAAATTAGTCTAGAAAATGATTGTATTTCCTTTGATTATCATGCATCCTTATCTTAAGGGTCCAATCATATAGTGGAATCACTATTTTCACCCCTTCATATAGGGTTGAATCTAAAGCTTGTTGGCCCAAAACATTCCACTAAATTTCACTAAAAATAAATAACACAAGTAGGTTATGAACTTAAATATCTTTTTTTTATTCATAAGCTTTTATTAAATAATCATAAAAAGTAAGGAACAATAGCCCAATAAAGCCAAGAATATGAAGAAGAGAGAACCAGAGGCATCTTAGGAGAAAAGAAGAAAAGCCTAAAAAGGACTAAGGGGAGAAAGAGATACACAGATCCTTGAAAGCATCAAAAGAAAACCTAAAACAAAGCACATGAGGCATTTAGCCCAAACTCAAAAAGAACCTAAGCTTTTTTCCCATGTCGTGATAGGAGAGTCTCCATAGTCCACTGAGATCCTCCTCTCACAACATCCATTCCTTCAATATGGAGCTTCTCTGCATCGTTTTTCCATCCTTTCTTCTTTATCGTCTTGCAATCTGGTTTAAATTTTTTGCTATCATGTTGTGTAATCCCAAGCGTCCATGAAGGACCCAAAATTACATCAAGTTTGAAGAGCTCAAAATTATCTTCCAAATCCTCCATGAAAGGGTAGGTACTGTTTGAATTATAGCCATCACCCTCTGAGTGAGGAATGCAATCTTTGACATTATTATTAACTACTGCCATAGGAGGAGATGAGATGTGCACAAAAGGAGGCACATGAACATGATCAAGAATAAATTGAGAGGAAAAGAACTTCCCATGATTCTGCTAAACAAAATTAGCATTAGGGTCTCTTGACTTTTTAACACATTTTTTGAGACTTATGTATCTTTTTCCAGATGAACATTGAGTAGTGCAAGCCTCAACTTTGTATCGCAATTTATTGTAGCAGAAACATCTGAAGGGAAGCCCTTCAAAATTTAAGAAGTGCATCAGTGTTTTGTTAGTGCTTTTCATACATAAATCAAGGCAAATTCTAGTCAAATCCTACAAACTTATTGTTAGATCCATCCATGCATTATTAAAAGATCATAATATTCATCATTTTTCCACATTTGGAGCTCATTTGGATCATAAATGCGGGCCCAAGGGTTCAAACGGATAACACAATATGGACAATGAATGGAGGGCAGACGACAGACAACGGATGATGGGATGAATGACAGATGATGGACAATGGATGACGAACAGATGGTAGATGATGAACGATGACAGAGGGACGACGACCCGCAAGGAAGTTCCTACGGACGGTGACAAAGGGAAGA
>VDFB02214021.1:0-27271 GCA_007258455.2 Sequoia sempervirens
CTAGCATAGTCATGATCTACCTTTAGGTACACATTTCTCAATAGTTGAGACTATTAAATACGTTGTAGATGTCATCCTGGGAGCGATTAATAAGGTTGGTCATAGAAATGTCATCATCACTAATGATGCATTATTATGTCTTTTTGTCTCCATTTCTTGTATATATATATATTGATATAGATGTTATTAAATTGAAAAAAGTTAAGATATATTGATGGAGTGAACAATATTTCAAAGGCCCTCATTCTAGCCAATCACAAATTTATAAGCACAAAGGAGAGACGAAACTGTTAAAAGATGGTTACATTCTTCATTCTAGGCTCCAATTGGTCAGTGAATGAAGAATTTATGAATATTCCTTATTAATGATCTTATTTATTCTAGATGTTATGTACAACAAGATGACATTTATTAAAGATTTCATGGCCGGATTCAATCCTAATTTGCATACTTAGCCATATGAAACAAATCCCAAGAATTATTGTTCGAACTAATGATCCACTCAAATGATTAATGTACAAGACAGTGCATAGCCTATTGAAGTATTTCTTTGGAGTTTGGACTAACAAATAGGCTAAATTTGTTAGAGTGTGTGTATTATGCAACACTTAAAAGTCTGTAAGTAGGACATTATGGAAGTTCATGGCTCAACCATTGCTTCCATAACCTACCGCATTTCCTTAGAGGAATACCCAAAAATTGAAAGCACAATAATCACATCAGGGGGGTGATTAATCAGTTCAAGAATGGGTCAAAGAACTCTTCTTTAAAGAAAGGGTGGATATACTTAGATAAGTCACATATTGTTACATATATATTGTTCTACAAACAAAAGGCATTAAAATTTATACTTCACCCAAAATGTAGATATTAACCTATAGTCTATACAGTTTACCATCATACACTTAACCCATGCCTTAAATCTCAATAATACTCCAATTATCTCTTTGAATAAATGTCACACAACCATAATAACTCATGCATAGGGCTAAAGCCCTCATTACTTGCAAAGGAGTTGCTCTCAAGTAAATCATATAATGATAGTGTTGTACCTGTACGAAAATTTTCATATCATGTCCGATTTGAATCTAAATCTTGTCTTTTGGTTGAGTCAAAGGTTCTATTACAAAGCTTTGTCTTGTCAGTCTTTATGATCTTTATTGCCATTTTTTTAGGGACAAGGAAGAACTTTCAAAATGCTATTGGTAATGTGAATGACGCAATTCAATCACCACTCAGAGTACTGATTTCAACGACCTTCAACTTTCTTTAGTGAATTCTTAAAAACAGGGGTTCCTGGTTTTAGTGAGTTTTCATCAATATTGTATATATTAGTAGATTCAACAAGCTTCATCCACATTCAAGGTTTTTTTCAATAAATCAGATGCTCAAATTTGCAAAGTATAGGCACTTCCTTTTGATGATCAAATTATTATTAAAGTTTTAAACTAAAACTTTCCTTTTTAAGTGATTGTCACGCACCCTTGAAGGGTGTGGAATCTTTTTTTTTAAAACCAAAAATTGCTCATTTTAGCAGAAGCCAACTGGGTTTTTTATACAAGGAAAAAATAGCGAGTATAATACATAGGCACATGGGTAAAAAATCTAGAAAATAAAAATAAGTTTATTTTCCAAAATTGTGTTCTAACAGAGGTGCATGGGTGTAGATAGAGGGAAATAAAATAAGTTTTTATGGATTTATGCCTATAGAGTCCAATGCATGCCCAACAAACAAAGTTTTCTTTTATCTGAAACAAAAATGAATGTAAAATTTAGAGTTTTTCTGTGCACCTGTTAAAATCATCAATTTTTTCCTATGTATCATGCACATTGAGGGTATTACGGTGCACCTTAGTGAAGGATTTATCAAATTCAAAACAACTTCAAAATACCTATGGATGGGCACATGGGAGAGTATTAGGCACACGCTTAGGCAAGGTGTGGACTGCAAGTTTTAAAATCTAACCATCAAGGCACGTGCCTAAGCATCAAGAACACACCTCTATATTGTGATGATCAAATCTAATATATTAACACACAGGTGTGTACAGAATAGGAAGTTGACTAGTTTGTTTTAAATATAGAGGGAGGAGTTGTTTATGGTCTACCAAACTAAGTGAAAGCAAATCTTCTATAAATAAGTGGAGGCTGCCAGCTCAAATATATGTAACTCTTAAATAAATTTATGTCAATCAAAAGTACCAAGTGATATGCTTATGGAAGTGACCAATAGTTGTGGGTAGCCATAGTATAGAAGGATTTTGCTCTGATATAGACTTTTGTATTCATAACATTGGAAGTGCAACAAAACAATAGTGGCAATCGAACAAGTTTATGATCGGTTTGGTAGTTGATGGTTATTATCTATCCTCAGTGAATGTACTTGATCTCAAAAGTATTTTAGGATAGATAGTTTGATTTTCATGAAAGGAAATTGTTGAAGTTTTGTGTTTAAAAAAAATCACAAAATTGACAAGGGAAAGGTGCTAGGGTTAATAGAAAAAGGGATGTTTAGATTCAAGCTGTCAAGAAGATAGTCAGATTTTCAAAGTTTAAGAATGTCTGCAAAATGCCACCATCATCAAAATAGAGAAAAACTTAATCAGAATTTCTAGAGCTGCATACGCAGAATTCATTTTTTAGCCCATTATTAAAATAGCTCATGTTATTTTTTAATCATCTTTTTTAGAGGAAAGAGCATATTTGGAGTTTCACTATTTTTAGCTGGAGCTATCTTTAGATCTCTTGTCATGCAAGAAATTTGAGTTCTAAGTGGGAGTTTGTAATGCTTTGTACTATTAGTTTAATTGGTAGTCACGTGGTTTTAGTTTAAATTTTAATGGATACGGTTGTGTAATAAAGATTACATTGCATGCAATCAAGTTAATAACTAGAGTTGAAGTTCAGTTAATTCTTTCATTTATTTTTGAGCATTCCTTTGTAAACAATATAAATAAGTGCTATTTGTTCTTAGTTTTATAATGATAAGCCTCACGCTTGCATATTGCTGAAATTACAATGCAGTATTAATGTTAACCCAAAATTCAGTGTTCAATCAGTGAAATATATTATACCTATCTTGCTTTTAAATTGTAATTGAAATTATTTGTGATGTGTGCTAAGGGAGATTAAATTTCTTTTAACGAGTTTACAAGCTTTGTATTGTAGTTTTTTTTTTTTTTTTTAATTTGAAGATTGTGGTTTTGTACTGATCCCTTATTTTAATTTACCAAAGTGTTTTGTCCTTATTTGATTAAGCCTATTCAATCTTTATATGCACTTGCATTGTTTAGTCTTTGCTTTTGTTGAATTATTTTTAGTCAAAAAATATGTAAGTGTTTTTCCTCGAGTTGAAAAGCGTCATGGTCTTTTGTCCCTATTGAATCCAAAAACATACATATTTAGTTTTATTCAACATGAGCATGAACCACCTTTGAAAAAAACTCTAAAGATTGTAAATAACAAGTATATATTGTTCATATTAGGTTAGTTTTTGTTATACAAAGAGTTTCCCCAACTAATTCAAATAGTGGTTCTACCACACATCTATTCTATTTTGTGTCCCATCAAAAGGTGCAAATTAAAATGCTAATAGAAAACTAGGGTTTTCTATGAATTCACATAATTAGATAGGAATTAAAAGGTTAAAATGTAATGTTCCCTTTTTGAGATAACCCTAAATCTGCCTTAATTTAGCAATTCCAAGTGATCACCTTGGGTTTGGGGAATGTTTATAGTGCGAGTAGGCCCTTGCAAAACAGAGTTAGAGAATATTTACAAGATAATATTAATTAAAATGCATATAAGAAAATCAAAGAGAACATGGTTAGGGGTACAACTACCTGTTTAGACCTGCAAATATGTCATTAAACATTTATAAATAAAGACAACATCATTTTATAAACATATTGAATCTTCTTTGGATTATCCTAATTCATTCTTCCTTGAGTATGATAGTCTGATAGGGTGCCCAAGAAACCCTAGGCCCAAGAACAATACGCCCCTCTTGGCCCCATGAGGCCCTTGCCATCCATATGGGGTGGTGTGCCTAGTGTTCTACTAGCATTCACCTGTACCAGAACCATCATTGCTCAATCATATTGAGAGGTTGAGGGTGCAGCTACAGCAGGGTGTCCTGGGTAGTCATTTCCTCTAAGCCCAAGAGCAGTACACCCCTCTTGGCCCATGTGGCCTTTGCCATCCAGATGGGTGATGTACTTAGTGGGTGACCCACATGCTGTTTCCCCTCCTTGTAGGCCCTCAACTCCCTCCATCATGGTTGGTGGTTAGTGTCAGAAAATATGAACATCATTTCATAATGTAGTCTGTTCATACGTATTAAATCAATGACACAGATCCATTATTCATATTCAGCAATAATTAATAATTCAGAATCATTCAAATATACAGACTGCTATTACCATAATCAATAAATATTGGATTCTCTACAGACATACTATATATATACAGTAATTAAATACATAATCTGCTCATCTACAGGTTGTATTATACTTACATTATATTAAATGGACTGCATCCACTATTTCACATTTAGCAATATAGGGAGAATCGAATTTATGCAGGTATTTATACTTATCTGGGTGTTATCTGCAGGAGCTTTTCTTAGCTTGATGTTTTCCTGAATATACTCTTATATGCATGCGAGTTAGAGGAGGCGATGTAATCAGCTTCCTCTCTTATTCATGCATCCCTCTACAAGGCTGTTTCCTGGTTCCTTAGAGCACCCTGGATTTGCTATTAGAGTGTGTATATATATCTCCTCTTCAACCCCCCTTGCTCCTCCCAGGGTTGTTTGATGGGAAAGTGTAAATAAACATATCATAATTATGATAGAGCTTATAACAAGAATAAATATGAATAATATATATCCAATTGCACACAACTATGATGGGAATAATAAATATCAATAGCAAAATATACAATTTCATTAAATAATCATGATGAAGCTTATTAGAAAAGTGACAAATATAAATAACGAAATATGTATATATTTATATTTGCAGATAGTAATCCTTAATAAAGCATACTACAGAAATAATTTACTTAGATCATAAAATATATATATACATATATATTTAACTGCATACCCTAATTGTGTGAGAGCCTATCACAGAAATAACAAATATAAACAGCATACAATAATTATAATGAACTTACACTGTTGCTGCAATCAGATTTTGGCAGAATCTTTTATTAGAATGATTCCCCTTTCCCAGAATATATTCCTCCTTTCATTCGATGTCACTCTTCTTCTTACCCCACTTGATCTTATATCTTCTTCACTTTGCACGATTTTCTGTATTTCTCAGATTTAAGGGAATCTTTATTAAATGATTCCTGTTTCAGAAAATTTTCAGAATATATTCTACTTTTTATTCCCCTTCTTATAGCTGCCGATACTTGGATGTGCCTTTTCATTCATTTGTTGCATCTTTTGCTGGGAATCGATGTCCTCTTTGACTGGTCTTAGCAACGTGTCCTTTAGTTAATTACCTATGTTAATCAATCCTTATATACTTGCTGCTGATGTTTTTGTTTAGGTAATCGTTTGCATATATATATATATGCGATTAAGGTGGTCGGCCAGCATATGTAATATATATTATTTATTTATATTAATATATTGAGTTTTCTTATTTTATTATATTTATTTTCTATATTAGTTTATATTTTAATAATGATGATTATAATTGTATTATCATTACAATATCATTTATAGTGATATTTGCATTTCATATATATATATATATATATGTACTTTGATATTTATTTGTTTTATGTTTGATAATTATTATCTTTGATAATTATAGTTATAATAATGATGTTTAAATGGCAATTAGTTACATTTATATTTTGATATTTATTCGGTGTGGTTATTTGCATTTCAATATCTCAGATTTAGCTTTACAATTTCGGGGACATGACATAAAAGTTATGCTAATGCAAGTTCGTTCTCTCTACCTTTCCAAATATTGTTTATAGCAAGGAATATAGCCCTCCTCTGCAAGCTACTGGTTGTGCCCCTCTTTCATTCTCATTATTATCATGACCATGAGTAATTGCAGCAATAATGTTTGTACCCAAAAAGTTGGCAACACCAAAAAAAACCTCAAGATTAATCATTTGTGTAGTTAAATGTTTGTTCATATCTATCACATCAATGTCAATTATGTTAGCTTTCCTATCAAAATAGTGTTAGTGATGGAAATGCTAGCATAGGTAGAGGAAAGAAAGAGTGAAGTTAAAAGAAAGACTATGGTGGTAGATGTGAGGAAAAGGCAGGAAGGATTGAGGATTAGGCAAATCTTCTTCAGCTCACCGAGACAAAATCATATACAGGGAATAGTCTTCCAAGCATAAATTGGTCACTTAGGGTCTAATATTTAGGTAAAGCAATTTCAATGAATACTAGAGATCAAAATTTCTATTGTTTTTAGAAAAAAAATGCTTTTTTCTTTTTCATTGTGCCTGATTGAGGAAAGAAGCACATAAATCAAAACTCTACTTTTTAACTTTATCTATTTTTCTGGGGAAAAGTGTTGGATGGCAGAGGCAGAAGGTTATCAGAATAGTTTTAAACTTCGTCAGGTGAAAATGGAATTCAGAAAGATGAAAGACAATGAGAAATGGAATTTTTATTGAAGTCAATGTTTGAAACTTAAAAAATGGAATAAATTTAAAAGAACTTCAAAGTTGAGTTAATAATTTGAAAATTGGTGTTGATGAAAAAAATCTTTGCAAAGTTTCACTTTTTGGCATCAAGTGGAGAAAGTTCCATTGAGTGCCAACTTTGCTAATTATCACAACTTGGAGTTGATGGAAAAAACCTCCACAAGTTCCACCATATGGTGTCAAGTCAAAAAATTTCCATTGAGCACCCACTTAGCTAGTTTTCCCAAGTTAGCATTGATGGCAAAAAACCTCCATAAGTTCCACTTTCTAGTGTCAAGTTAAGAAAGTTCCATTAAAAACCAACTTTGTCAGTTTTCTTTTCTTGGTGTTAATGATATAGCAGCATCGGTAGCTCCTTCCAGCTCAGCTCCTTCGTGAAAATATAATTGTCTGATAGCCGTCGGCTATTCAAATTATATTCATTGTTATTATTGTTCATCCTCACCTTATATAGCCGACATGAGAAGTCATTTAATGTGTTGTTATGATTTGAGGCCGACCTCTTGTGAAGAGGCATGCATCTATCTAGGTCGACATTCTTTATGTTTGACTATGGCCGACATAAGCAGATACAAAGTCATCTTGATAATAAAATCTGTTGAGGCCGACTTTCATCTTATGAATTGTATTTGTGGCCGACCTCATGATATGAAGAGGTGCGACCTCTCCAAATTGAATATAAGAACATTCGTCCATTGTAATGAGTGCAATCAGTTCGGCCATTCTCACAAGTGTGAATATATATTGTCTGATCAAAGAGTGATCATAAATACAGGGCGAAGCTACAACTAGTGAATCTGATCATGTGCACTTCAAGTTGGAAAGTCTGATCAAATGTGGATGTATCATCAAGTGTAAATGCTTAAGTGCGAATATACCACGCAGTGAAGGGCGAACATCTCTCAGAGTACCTCAATACAGAGCGAACATAGTGCAGTGATGAAGTCTTGGGGAAGACAGTCCGAGCATAAAGGCGAGCTGAGGCAAGATCAAGCAAGTTCGATTTATTCCTTCATTCAAGTGCGAATTCATTCAAGAGCAGATTGTGAATCTCTCTAAGTGCAAATTTAGATTACAAGGAAGAGCAGATTATCATCTGTTATTGCATCTAGAGTAGATGCTGGATATTGGCCTTGTGTTCGGCCTCATTGTAAAGTGAATTATTGCCACTATTGCATCAAATATAAGAGAGATCTTTGTTGCTGGGTTTTTCTCCCTCAAGAGGAGGGTTTTCCCAAGGTATATACTGTGTTATCTTGTTTGATTTTTGATTTATTTATGTGCATTTACATCTGATCACATAAAAACAACATGGTATCAGAGCCAGGTTTATGGAAAGATCCGATCAGATCTTGAAAAGCAATTCGAAGTCAGATCTAGTGCATGCTCTCTTCATGAGTTTACTTGAGTCATATTGCTAGCAATCTAAGATCAGAGAGTTATATGCGGTGATCTCACCTCTCGGGATCTCTTATCTAAAAGCACATGATTATGGAAGGTTCTGAAGTAGTCATGTATTCTGAGAGAATTCTATGATGTCATTATCCAGAATGGACTTCAATGGTCTTCACAACCTTGCAGTCAAGAGCTCAACTATGTCAGATTGTGCTGCCAAGGGTTGATGTTTGAAATCAAAAGGCTGCAATCAAATAGAGATAAGTATTTGGTTCCTTTCTTTGTTTATATTCCTTTATGTGAATTTCAGTTGTGCAGATCTGATAAAGTCTTTCGAGTGATGATCCTATCTATCTCTAACAATTTGGGTATTGCTAGTAAGCATGTTGCATAACCTAGTGGATTGCAGTTGGAAACGGAGTGCATTGTAAATTTGAGCAGTCATGGGCCTTGTTCAAATTTAACCTTGTCATGAGTCTGTGCTCGAGTCATGAAGGCTGTGGATTGATCTGAGTATAAGAACAGCATACCGTGTTCAATAATTGCATTCATCAGAATATCAAGGAAGATAAGTATTCTGTGTTTTGTTGAAATCACCCTTCTAGTTTGAATTACAGTTACTTCAGTTAATTGGATCTTAGAAAAGAGAGTTAGCGATTTCTCTTGAGTTGTAATCTCTAGCATAAAGATCCTTTGAAGACTTCAAATTATCTATTGTGAGTTGTTTCATGCTAATCATGTAGATCTCTGAGTGTGACTTTGAGATGAAAAAGAGAGTTGCATTTTCGATTGTGATAGGTTGATCACATCAATATCATTCTCAAATGCATGAACTGTGTTAGAGCCTTGAACTCTTGGAGAGAGTTGGTTCTACATGCTAACCGCTTAATGCATTCAAGAAATCTGTAGTTGTGCAGATTATTCCTTTGTTGTGCTGAGTTTGGCACTCTCGAGAGGAGTAAAAGATGAACGAAAAAGTCACACCAGAAATTATATAAAGATAAGTTTCTTTATCCCTCTAGTTTGATCTTTTGATATATTTCTCCTTCAGGTTGATTTATTCATGTTCTAACATTGTGCATAAAGTTTCATGTATTCATGTTATAACCTGTGATTGTAAACTTTGTATGATTCTAGTCTTGTTATTTCTTTGGGTAATTACAAACTGTTAAGTAATCTCTCTCTAAAATGCTTGCAGGAGCAAGAAGGTGATGAGAAATTGCTTAATGATGAAAATATTGAGGCATCTTGTGAGGAAGTCATGCCAACCAAAGAAATAATCAAGCAGCCTTGGGACTGAGCTGGTGGCCAGAGGGAGCTCACTTCCAAAAGTCTTCTTTGCAATCTTTGGAGCAAGGATCAAGAGGGAGTCTTGTAACTCACTAAGAAGAAGTGAAGATTGTTGTATTAAAAGGCTCGGTGCTAAACCCTTAGAGGATCCCTTCAGTTGCTGAGATCATAATTGCTCAAGATTGTCTTCTTGATTTGTCATTGGTAGCTCCGCAAACCTATTCAGAATAGTGAGATCTGAGATGAGGTCAAGGAGGACTATTCTGAATTCTCTTCAGTACCAGAGGTGTGCACTGAAGAAAAAAAAAAAACATTTATCTAAGTCAAAGTGTTGCAGGCAATCTTGGACGAAGAGGTCAGAAGGTTGATACAAGTGCCTGAAGATTTAGAGGGAGCCTGCTGAGCCTGAAGAAGATGGTAATATTGCTGCAGCTAGTTCAGACTTGGTGGATCCTACAGATAGCTGATTGGATCCTTGATGTATCTAGTTAACACTAGACCTGATATTTGCTATGCAGTGAGTGCACTTAGCCAGTTTATGTGTGATCTGAGACGGTATCTTGTTGCAGCAAACATATCACGAGATACTTGCATGGCCACAGTTGGATATGGGTTGAAGTATGCCAGTCTGGAGACTTGAAGTTACTTGTTTTCGATTGATTGTTTGTGTCTTAGTCGGAGAAGAGCACCTCGGCTATTTAACGCTGATTTGGAGTTGCGCTATGATCTCACAGTGCGGCGAGAGGCGGTCTTCACAGCGTGAACAAATTTGGCGAAGGTACATGCAACATGGCAGCCTTCGGGGAGGCAGTGTAGCCGTAAGCTCCTTGCAGGATTGTTTGGACAATCAATGGAGCCCACTATTATTCATTATGATAAACAGAGTTGTGTGAAGCTTTCTGTCCATCCTATGTTTCATGACAGATCCAAGCATGTTGAGATCAAGTACCACTATATCAGAAATATGGTACCTCTGGGAAGAACATGCGAGTTGAGGTACATTATACTTGATGAAGCGACGGCAGATATTCTCCCACCAAGCCTCTGCGACGAGGTAAAGTTACCATTATACTTTGAGACAAGCAGTATAGTAAGAGAATCCAACCTTGGCGAGTATGAGTCACGGTGTCAGTGAGCCTGCTTAATGAGTTCTTTTACGTAGTTGAGGTGAAAATCCCTTGTTAATGCATTTTTCATACGTGGCCGGAAGAATTGAGGTGAAAGCCCTTGTTCCACCCTCGAGAGAGTCATGGTGGATGTCATGTGTGCGACTCCATGACACATCTTGCTACTGTGTTTCACCTCGAGAGAGTCCGCGGTGAAAGTCACTTGAGGTGACAACATCATAAGTGATGAACACTAAATGCTGCACTTTCTTACATTGATGGAAGAACTGAGGTGAAATCCTGGTTTCCACCCTCAGTGAGTCATGGTGGATGTCATGTGTGTGACTCCATGACAACATCACGTGAGAGAGTCCGTGATGATCTTCTTGTACTTGTGTTTCACCCTCTGGGAGAGCCATGGTGAAAGTCACGTTGAGGTGACAACATCACGCAAGTAATGAACACTAGTACTTAACCATGTGATGGTTAATACCATATTGAGGTGATATTTCTCTCTTTATATTTGATTGCAGACAATGGTGGCAAATGAACCTCATATGGAGATGATGTGTATTATGCAGCTGGAAGTTCTCTCCCTAGCTGAGAGGGAGTGTTAATGATATAGCAGCGTCGGTAGCTCCTTCCAGCTTAGCTCCTTCGTGAAAATATAATTGAATGATAGCCGTCGGCTATTCAAATTATATTCATTATTATTGTTATTGTTCATCCTCACCTTGTATAGCCGACATGAGAAGTCATTTAATGTGTGATTATGATTTGAGACCGACCTCTTGTGAAGAGGCATGCATTTATCTAGGCCGACATTCTTTATGTTTGACTATGGCCGACAAAAGAAGATACGAAGTCATCTTGATAATAAAATCTGTTGAGGCCGACTTTCATTTTCTGAATTGTATTTGTGGCCGACCTCATGATATGAAGAGGTGCGACCTCTCCAAATTGTAAATAAGAACATTCGTCCATTGTAATGAGCAGAGTCAGTTCGGCCATTCTCACAAGTGCGAATATATATTGTCTGATCAAAGAGTGATCATATCAACAGGGCGAAGCTACAGCTAGCAAATCTGATCAAGTGCGCTTCAAGTCGGAAAGTCTGATCAAATGCGGATGTATCATCAAGTGTGAATGCTTAAGTGCGAATATATCACACAGTGAAGGGTGAACATCTCTCAGAGTACCTCAATACAGAGCGAACATAGTGCAGTGATGAAGTCTTGGGGAAGACAGTCCAAGCATAAAGGCGAGCCGAGGCAAGATCAAGCAAGTTCGAGTTATTCCTTCATTCAAGTGCGAATTCATTCAAGAGCAGATTGCGAATCTCTCTAAGTGCAGATTTAGATTACAAGGAAGAGCAGATTATCATCTGTTATTGCATCTAGAGTAGATGCTGGATATTGGCCTTGTGTTCGACCTCATTGTAAAGTGAATTATTGCCACTGTTGCATCAAATATAAGAGAGATCTTTGTTGCTGGGTTTTTCTCCCTCAAGAGGAGGGTTTTCCCAGGGTATATACTGTGTTATCTTGTCTGATTTTTGATTTATTTCTGTGCATTTACATCTGATCACATAAAAGCAACACTTGGCACTAATTTACAAAAGTTCCATTTTTTGGCATCAAGTGGAGAAAGTTCCTGATGCAATACACAGCTGCTCACAAACCCACAATGAAATGCTGTCTCTGCTGCAACAAAGATCAATTCACAATACCAAGACAAATGCTAACAAATAAGCATTACAAATCTGATATAAATCGATTGAAGAGGGAAAACAAACATAAACCCTCAACCTCAAATACATAATAGTAAGCAAATCTAAAATGCTTTAGAACAACTCAGAAATCTGCAACAAAACCTCTGTCTTCTTTATTCAATACCTTTTGAAAAGTTTCAGCATCTTAATAAATCTGCCATTACAAAGATTGCAGCCTTATGGCTGATAAATACCACTACAAAATTGATATCAAACATGTATATAACAGAGAATAGCAAAATTAAAAACTATAAAAAATATCTCCTTCAAATGACTTTCTTTCTCTGCGAATTTGCTCCTCTAACCTGCAAATCCTCAACTGAAACCTCTGCTAAAATTCAACCATGGATTCTCCAATCCATTTGCTGCTGCCAATACCTCTTCAAACTTGCAAGAACATATTCTTTCTCCTCTCTATTTTCCAGCCACCTCTTACTTTTCCATACTACACATTTCATTCATTCTTTCCCAGCACTACTCCATCCCACACATCATCTTTTTTCTCTATTTTCCTGCCTCCCACTCCATTTCCCACGCCTCTACCAGTGCTGGTTTAAATATTTTTAATGAAAAATTAAGAATGGGCAGCCAACTCATTCTCCCACGCCCCCCCACAAAAGCCAGATTAGGCCTGGCATTTTCTGCCTTTAATGGCCTTTTCAAAATATCAAATTGCTGCCTTTAATAAGGTGTGGAAGCCTGCCATCAAGATTTTCCAATTTGCGTTTCTTTTAAAACTGAAATCTACCACTTGGAAAATGCCGTCAATTAGCCTCTAATAGGCATTTTCAAATGAATATAAAATTTTGGACAAACTAAGTTTTGGAATTTCAACAAGTGAGCATCAATTACCCCAACTTAATGTTTAGAAATAACGCCTTAGACTTGCAATAATAAGATGGAGAAAATTAATTATGTAATTGCAAAAGAGCATCAAGAGTGGATCTGGGTGTCGACAGGCGAAAAATCAAAGTTCTCCGTTTCGCACAAAAATTGGCATGCAAGCTTAGAATGGTACCCCATGGATCCCTGCAAAAGGATTTCGGCCAAACCTTCATAAATTTTTGAAATTTTAAACTTTTTCTAATTGCTAGTTGAAGTCACAAAACAATTAATTCAACAAAACCGTGAAAGATCTGCTCACGAAACATTCACCATCAAAATCAAGGGAGACATAAAAAAACCACAACACACAAAAAATGAGAAAATAAAAAGAAATGTTTGTTTGGGTGATGTAGGGTTGCTTGTGGACCCGGATGCTCCTGCATCAAACACACTAGGTAAGTTGAAATGTTCCATGAGTTGAAAACTCATGAACATTTGGATCCCATGCTTGTTCTTGATCCATATGTTCTCCTTATCCTCACATTCTTTCTTCTTCACTTCATTCTTCACTTTTGCAACTCCCTCTTGTCTCATCTTCTCTTTTCTTTTTCGCTGTTTTCAACCTGCACATTGTAAGATTTCATTGCTCACCTTCTTTTGTGAATCTGATTTACATTCTTCATGAGACTTAACCATGTCTGCAACCAATGATTTCTGCTGTTCCATCTTAGTATCACTGCTATTCTTCTCTACCTCCCTTCTACCTCTATTCTCAAGAACCTTCTTTGAACTTTTTCCAACTTTTGGTGCAACTTTTACCTCTGGTTTTTCTTACCTGCAACAACTCATAGGACTGCTGTCCTTCACCTCCTCTTTCTCCTTTAATGAACTCAAGGTATACTTCTGCCCATCTTTCACAATGGCGTACAAATTCTCTCTACAATCATAGATAACCTTCCTGTCAAATTGCCAAGGCCTTCCTAACAAAATATGACATGCACTCATGGACATAATATCACATAGAGCTTCATCTTTATAAGGACCGATATGAAAATTTACCAAGCATTGCTCTTTCACCTCTAATTCATGATCTTCTTGCAGCCAACTTACTTTATGGGGATTAGGATGCTTAATCCTCTTCAATCCTAGTTTTTCTACCATCTCTTCAGAAACCAAGTTATCTGTACTACCACTGTCTACAATGGTCTTACAACACTTACCTCCTAATTTGCATATGGTACAGAAAAGACTCCTTCTTTGAGATGGTCCATTCTCCTCTTTGCTTGGATTCACCAATACTCTCCTGAACATAAGGGATTCTCCATGCTCTAGTTCTACCACATCCTCTGGTGATGCCATTCTCTCCTTGTCTTCTTGCACCATGTAATTTCTTGTTGCACCTCTTTTATTGGTTTCTTGGTGTTTTTGTGGACACTCATAAGCTCTGTGTCCAACTTCCCTGCATTGGAAATAGTTGCCCAAGAACTCTCTACTACTGCTTCCACGTCCTCTTGTTGAATACTCATGTCTTTGTGCTTCTTTGTTCCATTTCGAGTTTTTTTCTTCTTCATAAGTTTGCTTCCCTTTGTGGCTGCTTGGTTGTCCTCTTCCTCTTGCTATCTTTCCCCTTCCTCTTGAATTATTTTGCTGCTTTCTATTTATCTTTTCCTCTGCTTTTAGAGCATACTGGTAAGCCTCTTCAACAGTATAAATCTTCAACATACTCATCCTGGTTATTGAATCTGAGTCCATTTATGTATCTAGCCACCTCTTTGTCCATTTCATGATGTCTTGATCTAATCACCATTTTGTAAAATTCCTCTATATACACCTTCACACTCATGTCTTTTTGTTTCAAATTTTGAAGCTTTTTGAACAACTCCAACTTATAATTTCTTGGAATAAACTTTGCCTTCAATCTAACAACCATTTGTCTCCACGTGTTATTCTCATCTCACCATTCTCTACTCTTTCTTTCTACAACTCTTTCCTCCACAATTCAGCATGTCCCTTAAGCTTTGTTTGTGCCAACCTTACCCTTTGTGGGTCTCTAATATTCTCAAACTCAAAATAATCTTCCAACTCTCCAATCCAATCTAATAGATTCTTAGGATTCAATGTGCCTGAAAAATTAGGGACTTCCATTTTATGGCCTGTATCGATTTGGGCTATTGTTCTCAAAATTCTTTCCTCTCCTCCATTTGTTGGCTCCTCATTTTCTCTCGTAGGTTCTTCATCTACAACTTTTTTATCTTCATCATGTGCATCCTCATGCTTTGGATTTCTTCTCAAACCTGCAGCTATATTTCTTAGCTCATTTCTCATTTCATTGCAAAAGTCTTCTAGCATTTGCTCTACTCTTCTAGGAATTATCCTTCTCGGGGGCATCTTGAAATCCTCTCAACCTCTTCTTCTATGAAATTGCTGTCTTCTCAGCTCTCCACAGCTACAAAACTCCACACACTTGCAACAACCTTTGGAGCTGCGAAACAACTTCAATCCTCACCCATAGATCCTAGCATAGGCTGCCTCACATTCGACACTTTGCTTATGCACTCAAGATCACTCGCTCTGGTACCATCTGATGCAATGCAACACAACTGCTCAAAAACCCACAATGAAATGCAGTCTCTATTGCAACAAAAGATCAATTCACAATACCAAGAAAAATCCTAACAAATTAGCAATTCAAATCTGATATAAATCAGTTGAAGAGGGAAAACACACATAAACCCTCAACCTCAAATACACAATAGTAAGCAAATCTGAAATGCTTCAAAACGACTCAGAAATCTGCAACAAAACCTATGTCTTCTTCATTCAACACCTTTTGAAAAGTTTCAACAACTTCATAAATCTGCCATTACAAAGATTGCAGCCTTATGGCTGATAAATACCACTACTAAATTGATATCAAACATGTATATAACAGAGAATAACAAAATTAAGAACTATCGAAAATGTCTCCTTCAAATGACTTTCTTTCTCTGCGAATTTTGCGCCTCCAACCTGCAAATCCTCAACTGAAACCTCTGCTAAAATTCAACCATGGATTCTCCAATCCATTTGCTGCTGTCAATACCTCTTCAAACCTGCAAGAACATATTCTTTCTCCTCTCTATTTTCTAGCCACCTCTTACTTTTCCTTGCTGCACATTTCATTCATTCTTTCCCAGCACTACTCGATCCCACACAACATCTTTTTTCTCTATTGTCCTGCCTCCCACTCCATTTCCCATGCCTCCACCAGTGCTGGTTTAAATGTTTTTAATGAAAATTTAAGAATGGGTGGCCAACTCATACTCCCACACCCCCCACAAAAGCCCAGATTAGGCGTGGTATTTTTTGCCTTAAAAAACCTTTTCAAAATATCAAATTGCTGCTTTTAATAAGGCGTGGAAACCTGCCATCAAGATTTTTCAATTTTCATTTCTTTTAAAACTGAAATCTGCCACTTGGAAAATGCCGTCAATTAGCCTTTAACAGGCATTTTCAAATGAATATAAAATTTTGGACAAACTAAGTTCTGAAATTTCAACAAGTGAGCATCAATTATCCCAACTTAATGTTTAGAAATAATGCCTTGGACCTGCAATAATAAGATGGAGAAAATTAATTATGTAATTGCAAAAGAGCATCAAGAGTTGGACCCAGGTGCCAATAGGCGAAAAATCAAAGTTCTCCGTTTCGCACGAAAATTGGTGTAAGCTTGGAATGGTACCCCATGGACCCTTGCAAAAGGATTTCGCTCAAACCTTGAAGAATTTTTGAAATTTTAAACTTTTGCTAAATTGCTAGTTGAAGTCGCAAAACAATTAATTCAACCAAACCGTGAAAGATCTACTCACGAAACATTCACCATCAAAATCAAGGGAGACACCCAAAAACCACCACAACCAAAAATGAGAAAATAAAAAGAAATGTTGTTTTGGGTGATGCAGGATTGCTTGTGGACTTGGATGCTCTTGCATCAGTTCCACTGAGTGCTAGCTTTGCGAATTTTCATTTCTTAGCATTATTGTCATAAAATTTCCACTTGGCGTCAAGTAGAGAAAGTTTCATCAATTGCCAACTTTGACATTTTTTAAAAAGTGATGCCCACAATAAAGCATATCAATACTTTGTTATCTTTTTTAGAAGAGATGAGGATTAGTTAAAGCAAATTAAAGATAAAATTAGAAGATCAAAACCCTTGATTCAAATGGATGCCCAAGATGTGAAGCAAAATGGAAAGAAAATAATATAGAGGATGAGGATAGAATTGCTTCCAAAGAAATAATTTTATTAGTTTTGAAGCTTCAAGAAGCTATAGTTGAAATATGTGTCATTTACACATACATTGTATGAGAGTTAATGCTAAGCTTATGCCACAAAAATTGTCATTGAAGTTCTAAGCTAGATTAAATTGTTTAAAGTTTTTTTTGTGTAAAGAATGTGAAGTTCAAGTTTGCTCATGCTGCCAAGTTTTCCATTCAAGTCCAATTCCAAGTGCTGTAATTGTTCAAGGAAGAATCCAATTAACAAGATCTGTGTTAACTTTGTGTGACATTGGCATGTGAACCCATGAAGCAACATTGAATGTTTTGTGATAATTAGTTGTATTCATCCTTTCTTCTTCTAGGTGTTCGTATTGCCATGTGTTATGTTTTTTTCAAAATCAAACGAATCTTTGATACAACTTCAAAGATTTTGTTTTAATCTATAAATGTTTATATTTTAGCTGTCATAAATTGAGAAAATTCTATGGTGAGAATAGGAGTTCTTCAAAGTCCCATGCTCTAGCCTCTAAGATGAAAAACAAATAGGTCAAGTTTGCTTATTTATTTTATTTTTACACAAAACCCAAAAGAAAAAATTGTACAGTGTTAATATTGGCAGGCTTGTTTCTATTTTAGATTTTAGAGTAGATTAAATCAGGGAGCTTAAACAAATATGAAGAAAGGTTTTCCTCATCCACTGTTTTGTTTTGTGTTGTCACAAAAGTGAAATTAAAACACCAAGAAGTAATGAATACCAAAGCTATAGCCATGTCTTGCCCTCCCCTCCCCCAGAATGGCCAAAAGCATCTTTGCGTTGTGAGTACACTGCTCCTATCTCTTGGTTTTCATGTCTTTCATCCACCTTCCCAAAGTCTTCCCCTTGTGTTGCCTCTCATCAAGCTCTCTCTATTCTCCAAAATGCAGCAGCAATCCCATATGAATGGTGTTTAGTGGCCTCACATTTTATCCCTATCTTCCCCTTTTATTCATTCTTCTCTCCTTTTCATTGGCCCCACCAAATTTGTGTCTTTTCGTCTTATTTCTCCTTAATTTAGGCTGAATTTTCTACTCTGAGGTGCTGTAATTTCCAAGCATGTAGGGTGCAGATTCATTTAGAGATTTTGGAGCACATTACATTACATAATCCCATACCAAATGCTTGACCATAGATTTGAGCCACTTTAGGTACTTCTATATAATTTATATGTTTTTTCTCCATCCTTAATTGACTATTTTTCAATAACATTCATTCCCATAGAGCAGATCATACTTTTAACAAATGTGTTTGTTAGATATTTATTTGACAAAATGTTTTCATTTATAAAATAATTAAAGGCTTGTGACATCTATGTAAATCTTGTGCTGTTGATGCATACATGTATAAGAATGTTGAAGTTATAAAAATATTAAATAGTTAGTTGTCTAAAGTTTTATAATATTGAATCAATATGTTAGTTATGGTTATGACAATCTTTTAAATTAATGTATAGTAGAAAGTATATATATTAAAGAGGTTTTTCTCAAGATGATCTCAACTAAAAACGAAAGGCTAAAAGCCTAAAGTACACTAGACGACAATATCACTTACACCCTCATACTACCATTAGCCATGGCATTGATGAAGACCATTGACAATAGACTTGAAGTTGGCATTGTAATATCCTTTTTTCAAAATTAAGACAAAAATGAAATCCAAAAGCCCATCATACATTATCCATGGGTTTTGGGAATTTTACACTAAGGAAATATGATTAAACTTATAATTAAGAGGGTCTCAAGTAAAGTTAAATATAAAATAAGGTGGTCTCTTATAATTAAAGTTTATTTTTAAATAGTTCCTCTAAAATATTTATTAAGGGTCATGAAGGAAATTTGAAGAGTTTTCTTTTGGAGGAAAAATCTATTTGAGAGAGGACAAGCTGATCAACCGTTCCATTTTCTGATTTCTACTCCTTGTTGGAGCATTGGACTTTGGTTCAATTAACTTGATGAAAAAAACCCTTTAAGTTTGGAATTGGAGGATGAAAACCCACAATTTGTTGAAATGATTTCATATAGGAATCACCATTGCTGAATCGTTGAAACTTTAGATTGATGCTAATATTACATTTGTAGGAATATATCAAGTTTGTGGCTGCAATCTCCACAAACAAGGACTGCGCTAACAATTGGAACCATCCGCCGTATAAATCATTGCCATTAGAGCATGATAATGGTTTCCTTATGATTGCTGGTTGCTATTGGTACATTATTTTATAGATGTAGTAGTGAAAAAGGTTTCATACAGCTAGTCACTAGGTTCCACATACAAATTACACCATTATTTCCAGGATAGCGCCAGATATATGGTGGGTCCATATGGTATATGCAGCTCTTGTACTGCTGTTGTAACAGCAATCTGAGTCTGAATTATGGTGCACATCCCTTTAAAGTCACTTTCACAGTTAGGACTTTGATCATTGTAGCGACTTAATTATTGGTCCAGGTATCAAGGATTGTAAGGTCTATTATTATTGAGATTTCATGATTGCTGGGATAAACATAAGTCCATATTGTATGATTCATAACAACTCTATGTTACTGTTCCATAGACCAATTTGCCTGTCAATCAAACAATTTGATTTGTTGGATCAATATTCTTCATTTTCAGACTTCAGCTATTCCTCAAATTTGGTCCATATTGCTGTTTATTTGCACTGTACTATATCTATGGAATATTTTAATTTGTGTAGTCAGAAAATACCAAAAGGGAGGGCATAAAATTGGAGAATACCAAAAAAATTAGAAAGTTATAAAATATTCCTTTGTGGATATTACAATGGATTAAAATTGGGTAAATATCATAAAATATTCCTTTTGGGTATTGTTGTGACCTTTTCACACATCGCCCAATTGCAAATGGGGACCCTTTGTTTTTTTGCTTTTTGGCCTTTTGCCTTGGCGTCGCAACTGCTTATCACCATGTTTCTTTACAATGAGGAGTTAAAGTTTTGAAGAGTCACCCGAGCCAAGCGAAAAATTTGAACCTGAATCATTGTCCAAACATCACCATAGTGCTTAGGAGGCTCGAGGGACGAAGATCGACTGTCGTTTCGGTCAATTCTGACATCTACTTTTTGGGGATTGCCCCTCCAGACCCTCTATTTTTTAGGGACTTTATTTTTGGCATTTTTGGCCTATTCTAGACTTCCTATTTTTTAGGGGCTATTTTTAGAAAGTTGCTATTTTGGGAAAAGTTTCTATTTTTGTCAAGGTTTCTATATTTGGAAAGGTCCTGAATTTCGAAAATCTACTCAGAATTTTTGAAAAGTCAATGGAAATCTCAGAAAATCAATTTGAAAATTTGTGAAATTCATGGTGAAAATCAGAAAATTGATAAAAATCTGGAAAAATCAGTCCAAGAAATCACAGAAAATGGTGAAAAATCTGGGAAATTCATGAAGAAATCTAAAAAAAATCATGGATAAATCTGAGAAATCATGGCAAAATGGCCCAGGTATGACTGAAAATCATGGCAAGAAATCATGAAGGCATACAAAAAGAGACTGAAATTCATAACCAGCATGGAAAGAAGAGCAAAATAATGGCAAAAGGTTTCAGCCAAGCAACAGCTAATGGCTTAGACATGTGGCAAGTCCGCCCAACCACTTAAAAGGCAATGGCACAGCATGAAGCAAAGTCCGCTCAGCCACATGAAGGATAATGGCAAGAAGTAAGGGAAAGTCCGACCTGCACAATGGAGGATGGCATAAAGTCATGCTAAGTCGGCCCTTGAACAAAATGTGGAGTGGCTGGGAGATGTAGCAAGTCCGCCCTAAGGATGGCATGAAGATGTGCCAAGTCCGCCCTTGGACAAATGGAGAATGGCATGGAAATATAGCAAGTCCGCCCAGCAAAGTGTAAAATGGCATAAACTGTGGTGAAGTCCGCCCTAAGCACTATGGTAAGGAATAGAGCCAAGTCCGCCCCATGTAAAGTGGCAAAGAAACAAGCAAAGTCCTCCTTTGGAAAGTAGTCTAGATGGCATAAAGTCATGCTAAGTCCGCCCACCATAAAGGAAAGATGGCTCAACACTTAGTCAAGTCCGCTCCAAGGAAACTGGAAAGAAATTAAGCCAAGTCCGCCCAGAGCACTATGATATGGCCTAAACAATAAGCAAGTCCGCCATAGAATGGCTTGAGCATAGGCAACAAAATTGAATGGCTTGAACATAGATGAAGTCCGCCATGCCAAGAAGGAGGGAGAAAAATCAAAGCTTTGCCTAAGTTTGACTTTGGAAAATTAAAAAAATATATATTCTTGGCACTTTAAAAATTCGCCATACTTGGAGAAAAGAGAAAATTTTCCTAAATCTAACATTTATTTGTCTAAAACATTTTCACCTGAGACTTAGGATGGAAAGAAAATTATGGCAAAATGAAATTGGACGGAAAGAAAATTATGGCCAAATGAAATTGGACGGAAGGAAAATTATGGCAAAATGAAATTGGACGGAAAAATTAATGGATCGGCATCATCATCAGTGGACAAATAAATAAATTAGACAAATCTCATATCGTCGATCATATCGTCGACAAATCTCATCGAGAGGTAAATAAAATCTCATCAAAGTCGTCATCTCCATCGTCGATAAATCTCCATCAAAGTAGACAAGAAATCTCCATCAAAGTCGATAAAAGAAAAGAATTAACAAACAGCCAAATAAAATTGGGCCAAAAAAAAATTAATAGCAAAATGAAGTGGAAAGAAATCAATGTTTTTACCTAAAAGGCATTAACCAAAGGAAAAAAGAGAATTGCAGGAAAATCAAATTTGCCTTAAATAAAAGAAAATAAATGCCATAAAATGAAGGGGTTGAAAACAACACATAAAATAATTATTTTAATTATTTTAATTATTTATTTTTCAACACCCCAAAGAGATAACCAAAAGAAAATCACCTTGAAAGTGCGCCATGACACTTGAATGGAAAATAAATGGAAAAGCACTTGGGAAGTTTGCCATGCCTCAAGAGAGAGACATGGAGAATTTGACATGAAGTCCTCCAACATTTGAAGATAGATGGAAAAAGACTCTCAAAGTCCGCCATGGAAAAATGTTCACCAAGTCCAACTTGTAGAGAGAGAGTATGGCAAACAATGAGAAGTCCGATTTTGGGAGATAGAAATGAAGAGTTAAATATGAAATATGCTCATGCCAAGATGAAAATGACGAAGAGAGTATGAAGTTTGCTTTAAATTCAAAACAAAATTCACTTTGATATTAGGAGAGGGAGTGTTGAAAAATTCAGCACAAGGGCAGATTTTAGGAGAGAGAAAATGAAAATCTTCATCCAACAATTTTTGCCATGGCTAAATTTAAAAGATAAAATCAAATAAATTAGCCATTTTGGAGAAAATTAAAAGCTTGAAAATGAAATTTATAAAAATCTTTCAAAGTTTATCCTGAAAAGTTATCTTTAGGAGAGGGAAAATCTGAATTTTTTTTTTATTTTACTGCAGGTGGATGACTACACAAGGCGAATCTTCAAAGAGGAAAATGGCAAAGAAAGTGTAAAGTCCGACTTGAAGGGAGATATAAAAAAAAAAACTTGGGAGTCCACCCTTGCACATGGCAAGACCAACAGGAAGTCCGCCAAGAATTTGGCATCATGAAGACAACGGCAGGCACATCGTCAAGTACATCCAACTTACGCAAGCCAAATTCAAAATTGAAGACAAATCCACCGGCAAAGTTCATTTGAGCACAAAAATGGCCAAAATCTTAGTAGCCAAAATTTGGCTAAGTATGGAAATTCTTCACAGGGAAGGTTCCAATTTCCTCCACTATTCAAGGCACTGGAAAGAATAACTGGACATCTTGGGGGGGCTTTCATCACAATCCAGACCCTATTGAGAGGCAATCCGAGGAACTTAAATTCTTGAAAGGATTTCATCTCGAAGAGGTGAAGAAGACAAGCACAATCGAGAATCTGGATGATGACAGAAGAGTGGTACAAACAAAATTTCATGCATAGAAGCAATTTCTTGGTATAAAATTGGATGAATTGAGAGAGAGGAATGACACTTGCTCAAGAAGAAGCAGTATGAAGTGAGAAGCCAAAGTCTAAGGGATCAAAGATGAAGTTAGAAGAACAAAGCAAAAGGATAGAGAGTCATACGGCAAGGAAAATAAATTTCTAAAGGCAAGCGTGGAAACGAAGCGACCAAGGGAGAGCATGTAAAATTTGAGGTGGTACGCCTGCGTCATCTTCAACCAATCAGAGGTATTCAAATCAACATGCAACAACTTTCTATTTGGCTGTTAGTTCCATGGCTATAAAAAAGGACAAAGTGTCCTCAAATGAAAATTTCCTCATTTAAAATTGAGAAAAGGAGTTAGTTCGGACAGGCCCTAATTAGGGTTTTATTTTACATGTCTAGATTGATCACGAATAATCTGGCCCATTGGTGTAATTGAGGGAGCCTATAGAATTGAGCTCAACCCCTCATTTGTAAAGCAGGGGAGCATGTTGCAAAACATGTTGAGATAAGTAAATTGTTGCATACGATTGCCAAAGTAATAAGTAATGTATTGTTCAAATTGATGGTGATTACTTCTCTTATTTTGGAGTTGGCATGGTTCTTATTCCTCATCATAGTTTAGATTTTTATTTCATGTATGTTAGATAGATGCAAGATTTGATAAGTATTGATTTATGGTGAAACTTTTATCATACTTTCTTTGAATGGATGATTTTCATTCAATCGTAAAGTGCTTTGAGCTTATTTTGTGGATGTAACCATTTGGATGGTATTCGGTTGATGGAAGTAGAATTATTCATGGCGTATTGAAAATCCATAAACACATTCCTTAGAGATTGCCAACACATGTGGTTAGCTAGATTTGGCGTCTTAAATGAAGCAAAGCGTGGTTATTCGTTCCACCAAGTCAATACCGTCTCTTGAATTCTTAGGAAGTAGAATAGAAATTCTAAACCTTTATCTCCTTTTTTAGTTTATTTGATCCAAGACCCAAACAATAAAGCTTCATTGTCTAGACCTTCATTGTGAATTGAACAAGCCTAGCATAAGTCCCCTTGTCATAACTAGCAAATCACATCAACCATAGAGCTTATCCACACTTAACTTAAACATTGGAATTACCGTATGATCTTTATTGCAGTCTTAGCATACGAGGTAGTTTTTCAAGAGGGGATATAGCGTCTTTGACACTTTATTCTAGAATGTTTGTTGTGTCGTAAAATACGCATCAACAGGTATATTACAAGAACACTCCCCAATTGAACTGTAGAATATATATCACCTTGCACCTTGGACACCTATCTATAACAAGTTAAAATTGGTTCCTTCAGGGGATGTGACACTATAGTTTAAAAACTCGAGTGACTAGCCAGCTCGGGAGAGAAACTGGTCTGGCAAGTAACTCACCTAGGTAAATGCCTAAAAATTTGCTTATTACTCACTAGTCAATGACAACCTCAAATGGTTGAAAAATAAATCAGTCTGTGCATAAAAACACACACAAATTTGTCATTTTTTACATTTTTCTTTTCAAGCTTTCAACCGTTTTAACATATTTGAGAAATGATCATTTGTTTGCAGTTGATAGTGTGTATTGAACTCATTTTTTGATCTATAAAATTATAAATGAGGGAAAACTACATATGAGTCCTCTAGACTCAGTTTTATGCATGTTTTTAAAGATTATTTTACCAATTTTATGTGGTTTTTTTACTGTTCCTAAAATCTGCCAAGTTTTTGCCAAGTCTTAAGTCTGAGTTTTTGAACTATGGTTTTACTGCAGCCTTTTAACATGACAGATAGACCACTTATTTTGACAATAAGTTTGTGGAGTAGGAATGTGATTTGACTAATCTCTTTTTAAGTATTTCTTTAATGGAATTTCTTGGACCTTGTTAAAGCATTGCTAAAAATTGCTACCTCTTCTTTGGGACTTCCAAACATTGGATATGAACATTATCTGTTCATAGTGCATGAAGTAGGAAATGAAACAAGAACTAATTAGGGAGATGAGACTAAAATGTTCAGTATCTTTCCAAGCTCTTCTGTTTTATGTCACATTAAGTTTATCTATTGCCTACTACAGTAATTTCCTTTTTCTTTTAACAATGATAAATCTGGGGTTTATCTCTCCCTGACCTTGTATCAAACACTGAGATCTTCCTCCAGTATTGGTTTCCCTTCAATTGTCTATTTCTCTTGTGAGCTAGCATTCTATTTTGTTCATCAGCCTTTAGACCAAGTTTGAGATGTATGTGCTAAACCTCTTCGTTTCTTTGTTGGTGCAGCATATACAAAAGGATTTTGGAAACAAAAGGTTCAATTAATGAAGTAAATGAAATAGCTCAGGTCTGTGTGGGTTTTCAAATACAACAGTTACTATTTTTGCAGTACTGGTAGTTGACTATCATTATGTTATTCTAGAGTTATTTCAATATGCTGTCTTTTCCATGTCTGTTTATATGCAGCTCCGGATAATCTTGAAACCAAAACCAAGTGACAAGGTTGCATCAGTATTATGCAGTGCACATCAGGTATTGTTTACATTTGATTCGCTACTGATATCAGACTCTGTACATAGAGATTTTAAATTGTTTCTCATCCTAGTCAACTTGTTTTTGTAGGTATGTTATCATGTCCTTGGCCTTGTACATGGGATATGGACACCCATTCCACGAGCTGTAAGTAGTTCTTGAATATATGCTTTGATGATTGATCTACTATGTTCTGTTTATCATTAATATATTGTTAGAAACATGCTTATATTGGGATTCTGTGTTGAACAGATGAAAGATTATATTGCGACTCCTAAGCCTAATGGTTATCAAAGCCTTCAAACAAAAGTTATACCATTTTTATATGAGAGTACCTTTCGAGTTGAAGTACAGGTAATGTACAATTATAATTCATGCTTTTTCACAAGGCTTCTTCTGTTCTTTCTAATTGGCTGCTAATTCATTTTTGAGATAAATAATGGTTTTTCAATTGCTACTAATCACAAGAACTCTAATGCTCAAACTGCATACTTTAATTGAGAACATTGGTAAAATGTTGCATTATGTGATTGCTATGCAAAACATATACGTTTCTTCAGTTTGTTTAGGAAAGATGCCTCACAAACAAGGCTTGTTATAGGGCATGTTGGATATAATGAATTACTGCACCCAAAGTATTTATAATGGATTTTAACATAAAATCAATTAGCATGTGTAAAGATGCACAAACTAAAAAAATGTACTTGAATGAGTGCAGCACCACAAAATTCCCTCTTGATTGTTCGATTATTATTTTGCATACACAAGTGCATAGATTTGTAGATATATAATTTGCATAAATGCTAAAATAGTGCACTTCGCTTCTGCAAGAGTAGAACATCGCTATTTTGGAAGCACAATCTATAATCAAGAGAAGCTACCAAAAGTGAAAAAGCCAAAGCTTTTGCATTTACACAATCATGCCTTGTTCCTTTGTCTTTCTACATTACACAAAACAAACATAACTGAGTATTCCTACATCCTCCCTTAATATTTATTTTGGGTAGGATGGTTCATCAAAAAATTCGTAAGTTACCAGTTCGGGTTTGGGTTCGAAGGTTTAGTTCCTAGGTTTGGTAAAAAAAAAATTGGGGTTGGGTTCATTTTGGGTTCATCCATACAAAAACATATAAAAATCAGAAATATATACATATTTACAAAAGTAACTAAGTTCAAAATACCACACATAGCATCATATATTGTATAATAAACAAAACCGCCATAAAAATAAAAAACATTAGAATGCCAATTAGTCAAACTCGAATGTCTTGATATATATTATATGTTAAAATTAACTACATTGCTGCATTTCTCCTTACAGGGAAGCAATGGGGAAGATTATCCAATTGGATGACGATATTATAGATGAAGACTT
>VDFB02214022.1:0-10792 GCA_007258455.2 Sequoia sempervirens
ATTCTTATTGCCTTTTTGATAGGTTAATTATGATTAGATTAGATGGGTTATGAAGCACTTATTTCAAACAAATATCTTTATGAAAGAAGTATATTGGCATGAAATTAAATATGATTTGTATTCCAATGTAAAAACTACAAAGAATGGAAACAATTCTTTCAACACATAAACTATTATGTAGTAGTCAATTAAAATGAAAAAGCTTACTCTATATTAGTTGGGATACACAACTAAGAAAATGATCTAAAGTTACTTATTTATCCTAGAGGAACTAAGTATATAGTATACAAAGAAAACCAACAAACCCACAACTACCCCTATTTTGAAGGAGTTTAGTTTTCTCCCCTTCCTAATCTCGCTAATATTGTCTAATTATTTTAAAGAGATGAAGGGTCATAACACAACTTTATTCAACCCGGTAAATAGCTTGGTTAATGAAACTTGACAAAAGCAACAAAACAATTGCTACATTTGGCATTTCATGTTGAATGAAGAGTGGTGACAATAATCTACTTATAGTTTAATAAAACACTATTTTTATAAGAAAGCTTGACATTAGAAAGATAAGTGTTGCTTATAGTTTAAGAAAACACTATTATAGTTTTACCAACATATACTATTGTATGCTTGCATGGCTTCTTAGTTAATATATGGGGAGATAGAGATAGATGGGGAGAGAAAGAGAGAGAGATAGAGATATATGGGAAGATAAAGACAGATGGAGATATATGGGAAGAGAAAGGAAGAGGCATGGAGATAGAGAGTCGATGGATAGGGGGGATAGGGAGCGAGAAATGGTGAGAGAGAGAGGGGGAGGGAGAGAGAGAGGAGGGAGAAGAAAGGGATATAGATAAAATAGAGAGTGAAGGAGATAAAGAAATAGAGATAGAGATATAGAGTAGGAGATGGAGGGGAGAGATGGAGTGAATGAGAGAGCGAGGAGAGAGAGGAGAAGATAGCTCAATGAATGGGGAAGTGACATAGATAGTGGGAGATATAGAGATATAGAGAGTGATAGGGAGAGATATATCAATCACCCTTCCTATATATCTCTATCTGCCCATCCCTTTATCTCTTTATCTCTACCTCTGGCCTCCCCTTTGTCTCCCTTTCTATTTGTATGTTTGTCATTATCTCCCTCTCTCTCTATATTTTCTTCCCTATATTTATCTTTGTCTCCTTAAGTGTGCAATGGGTACATTGAAGAGGTCTTAAAGGAGAATTATCATATCTTTAATCAAATGGCATGTTACCTTGAGCATAACTCCCCAAGGACACATGCCATCCTTGGATTGTTGACATGAAACAACCAATCAAAATTTAGTTTCTCTCTCTCATATTAATATATATTACTATTATATTAAATATATATTATATTAATTATATTTTGTATTATATAAAAATATACTTATTATTAATTATTAATTATAATAATTTTATACATATTTAATAATTTTGTTAAAGAACATAATATATAATTATAATAAGTTCAATAATTATATTATTTATTATGTTAAATATAGCTAATATATACTTAACTATATTATAGAATATTAAAACCTAGCTAAATGGCGCCAAAATTTTCAATTTAATTAACATATTGTAAAACCTAACGAAACTAGGTTGTAGCTCGTCAAATTGGAGAAGTGAATGGTCAATACCAGCGCCGAGGAAGAGTTTGGAATAGTGAAAACAAGGTCAATGCCAGCACCGAGGAAGAGTTTGGAGTTAAAACAAGGTCAATACCAACGCCTACGAAGAGTTTGGAGGAGTGAAAACAAGGTCAATATCAGCACCGAGGAAGAGTTTGGAGGAGTGAAAACAAGATCAATACCAGCACCGAGGATGAGATTGAGGGCACTCAGGGAAAATCAACGACCAAGGGGAAATGAGTACTATAAGTTTGGCACCCACATTCTCTTTAACTTGCAATATTCATGCCTAGTTTCCAAAGATCTTCTCATACATTGGCACCCCCATTCTCGTAAAATGGTATAAGACAGAAAAAATTAAATAGCTTAGTCTTTCACATTTTTATCGACCAACCTTAGGTCTTCGCAAAACTCCCATAATCTACCCACATCTTGGTTGAGGTCTAGGATTTCATCACGCATAGCCTTCATCACATGATTCTGAAGCAATTGTAGACTTAGCCCAAGTATATGCTAGGCTAAGGTGGATCTAATGAATGGAAATAGAGGTATACAATTCTTCTCTAATACCTCCACCACAAACATATGCAAGGTGTTGGTTGTGTTTATGGTAAGTAGGTTGATCTTCTAATCTACCTATGGAATTTCCAATTCCAATAAAAGGCAGCTCGAAGGACCTAAACCAACTGACGAGGATTTTAAAAACCTCCTACACTTTGGGCTCTACAAGACCCGGGAGGGTGATCCCTTAATGAATTTACAACCTCTGCACTATCATCATAAACAAAATTAACAACAACAGATAATCTCATTTAATAGCTCAACATAATAGGATAATACCAAATAGAATTGGTTGTTTATCAATAATATCAACTATTTGGACCATGAGATAACTACAACATTTCATAGTATAAGATAGTCATTGATTTGCAATTTGTAGCAAGCTCTAGGTAAAGGCAAACAAATACTGAACCATACGAATAAGTACAAATTAGATCAGTGCCATATATCCATTGGAGGAGTCAAATTTATAAGCATCTAAGGGTTTATGACAGATTTAACACATACCATATATAATCCTTGATAACATTGATTTACAATCCCGTCAATATGTATTCTAACCCAATACTACTTATCAAATCCTTATACAGAACATATCCACCTACAATACTACTTATCAAATCCTTATATAGAACATTCAAGCATACAACCCAGTTACCCTATTTTTGAGGGTTTTGTAGTCCAAACATGATATAAAGGGGCTCTTACACTTTTTGTGATTACTGTAGCTTTTTTAAGAGGCCCCATGGATACTATTGTAATTGTAGGATGCATGAATAGGGTGTAGGATGAGAAATAAAGAAGGTATAGCTGTTGTCCTCAAGATTTTTGTGAAGAAAAGCATGTGAAATGAGAGGTTCAAGCCTAGGTTTCAACAAAATATGTATGGGAGATCTAATTTTATGAATTTTTATCCATGTACACCTAATGGGTTGTTTCTAAACACTAAATATAAATGATACACGCACACACACACACACACATATATATGTATGTATGTATGTATGTATGTATATGTATTTTTAAATGTAAATGTAAATGCAATTACTGGATGCTCTCCTAGAACAATAAATGCAACATATCATTAAAGAAATCTATATCTATGTATATAAATGTGTATTTCTAAATGCAAGTGTAAATGCAAAGAGCATATGGTTTTGTAGTGTTATAGATACAACATATCCATAAATTAATGTAATTGAAATTCTAAAGTCTTCAACACATATAATGTGAAATCGATCAAACTATTAAACTACATGAGAAATAAATGAAAACATAAATGCATATGTATGTGTATTTGTAAATGTAAGTGTAAAATAAATAAGAATAATGAAAATTATAAAAGAATACAAGGGGAGACCAGTGCCTTATTGGGTATATGGAGTCTAATGAATATATGCAAATGTGGATTTCAATAATGACAATAATTCAAACTGTCAAGCCAAGAAATTGTTTACAACTTGTGTAAACATGCAAGCGAATAATTGACAAACTCTTCTTGAGATAGAATGGCAATTCTTGTTATGTGATTCTTCTTATTAATCCAAGTAACACTCCCCAATTGTTGTGATTGATTAAAATATTTTAATCCCTACTTTAGAGAATCGAATAACCAGATCACACATATATAGCAAATTTACAATGATAAACTGAGTATAAACTTGTTATATCAATTTAAACAATAGAGAAACATTGGAATGGAGACAATCAAATAACTGCATAAATTTAACAAACAACTGATACCAAAATCTTAATCCGCAACTTAGATATCTTCATTTACTCCATCAAAATACTTACTTCTGAGTCTCTGTATATCAAAATTCATTGTCTACTACAAATGACCTATATGCCATTTGTCTGGTGTTTGTATCTTGGCTCTCTTCAACACTTAGTTCTCTAGGAGGGTAGTTGTAATCTTGAGTTTTTAGTTCTCTAGGAGGGCTAAACAAAAATATGAAATTACAGAATAGAACCTTGTAATTGCATTTGACGCATATTCAAATACTAGTCATCGATCCTTCACTTTAGTTAGATGATCGAATGGCTACCTTCAAAACAAATTGACAAGATCTCCATCATGGCAATAACGACCCACCATACTATGCATTTCCAAGGAAATCCATGTGGCCCTCGCCCATGATATCATGATTGATAAAGACCTCGCAACTTCTTATCATACTCTGGTGGAAAACCGTGGATCTCAACCATCGGTAATCTTGTTCATTCAGCACAATCGCCAGCTTTGTCATTAACCATCAAGCACCTTTCCTACTGAGATTATAACATCTCTGTTGATTTGAAACACGTGCATCTCATAAATTCTTTAGTAACCCGCTACATAATGTATTAAAACCAGATAAATGTATCAAATTATTTCTATCATCTCTTTGGCTTCATTAAATGAGACATGTGGCCCTCACCCGTGATATCGCGATCAACAAAACAGTGTGGTGGGGTCATCACAGGATGGCGGGGAATGACTGAGATCAAATGATAATTGATCTACAGTCACGCAAACTTGTCCCTCTACAAAATATAAAACATTTATTAAAAGAATGAGGGAACATCAATAGGCTAATGATAAATAATGACATAAGTTTTTTTTTAAACGAGGGAGCACGGGACCATCCAAGACTTAGGAAATAATAAAGTCAGGCGAACGAAATAAAATGATAAATCAAAAGGGGCCCATCCTAGATAAAGCGATGGGGCTTAATTTGTTTTAAAACCCTCCCCAAAAAGTAACATCCCAAAAGATCCACTACTGAATTTGGCTCCATTTTTTACGAATGTTTGTCGGTCGCTCAACAAATATTTATCGAAAAAGCGACGAAATGACGAAAAAAAAATTGTCGCTATTTTTTCGTCAAAATTCTGACGACGCATTAAACATCGAAATAACATCGCAGATTCGTTGGTCGTCAGCATCATAAAATGACTCATATGTTCATCGAAATATTGACAAAAAGTTCATCACCATTTCAACGAAATGAGCAAGTTACGATGCAGCCTTCGTCGCAGCTAAGCAACTTCATCAAACCTTTTATGTGATTCATCGGTAGAGTTCACCAAAATTGCGATGAAATGAGAAAGAAGTTACGACGAAGCCTTTGTCACAGCTAAGCAACTTTGTTGGACCTTTTCTATGATTCGTCAGTGTCCTTCGTCAAAATTGTGACAAAATGGGCAAGGTGTTATGATGAAGCCTTCGTTGGAACTTTTATGTGATTCATCGGTGGACTTCATCGAAATTGTGACGAATTGGGAAAGGAGTTGCAATGAAGCCTTTGTCGCAGCTATAGCAACTTTGTCGGACCTTTTCGGTGATTCGTTAGTGGTTTTCGTCGAAATTGAGATGAAACAATGCAATTTTTTATAAAAAAAATATTTGTTGAAATGTACCATTGTGGAGACTCTTGGCGATGACCACCGAAGACAACCCATCGGTGAGAGATCAATCATCGGCACAGGATAGAAAACTCACTCTGATAGTCCATGTCTTGCCGATGACTTCCGTCAGCAAGACAAATCCAATGTCACACCGATCTTATCGAGAGAACAGAACTTGTAGAACATATTGTTGACCTAATCAAGCTCTTGAACAACTTAAACAAAATTAAAATACTAACACATACATGAGACATGTAATGAACTTCCAATAACTGCTATCTTTTTTTTTGTATTGAAAATAGTTTAAGGTCCATTACATATCATGAAAATGCCTAACCGACATTAGGATCAGTACAACATCAAAGCATTTACATAACAGGAAATATACCATATCAGTACTTTACACAACAAGAAAGGAACCAAAAAGCACCAGTTGTTTTCAAAACTAGCATAGACAATACAAATTGTTGTTAACAACACCACAAGTTGTTGCTATTCAAATCAGCATAAACAATACATAGTGTTGATTACATTCTCCTCATTGTTGACTTCTTCAATATCAAGGTTCACCATTGTTTCTCCTTGGGGGTCCAACTGCTAGGGGCCGCACTGTCTTTCTAGGCTTGCAACTTCATCAATTTCTCTTTGGAGCTCATCAAATGCCTGCTGGAACAACACGGTCTCTTCCAATCTCAACCTACAGGCGGGTCCACTTCTCATATCCTCTCTGGTATTGTTAGCAACACCTTCAGCTATTGACTTCAAGAAATTCTCCATTGAGATCTCCACAAGAGTTGAAACCTGTAGAGCAACAAAGTAGAAAGTGAGTCTCTTGCAAGACTCAGTAAGTTCCCTCTTGATACCCTTAAATTTATCATCATTTCTCACCTTCCACAAATGCCACATGATCTCATTGGATAAGAAATACCAAAATAGCTTACAATCAAACTTGAGCTTGAAATTACAAAACAGAATATCATGCCAATTAATTTTACCATTGCTATTCCAGACCTTCAGCTTATGGCAGAATAAGTACCATATTTTCTGAGCATAAAAACATTCAAAAATAATATGTTTGATAGTTTCCAGAGTTCTGCATATACTGTAGATTTCAACACTTTCATGGTTAGATTTATAGGGATCTATCTTTTTCATTAATGCAGAGGTAGGTAAAGGAGAAATAATTATAATTGTAACACTATTCATAGTCCAATAAATTATGTTCGTAATTTGTGTTCAATGGACCTCATTTTATCATTATACTACCCATCTAATACCATATTTTAATCCAGGGTTCAACTATCTTAGATCTAAAGAAGCACCTTCAATTAACCATTTAAAGTACTATAAAATAAGGTAAGACTTTTACTTGAGAAAGATTGGGTACACTTGTAGGATTAAAGTTCTCGCAATCATCAGGATTTATTGGCACACAGACACAACCTACAACATATGAAGTAATGGATGACTACAAGTTAGTGCAATGGTCCTTAATATGTGAGTGGTTTGCAAATTGATTGGTCAAAAATAAGGTTACAAATAGATCTACATGAAAAATTATGAGGAAAATCTATTGTAATCATCAAAATAGATGAAAAGTGCAAAGGAAAGAGTCGAGCTACATCTCTAGAGCCTAAAAAAACACATGCAATAAACATAAAAAAAGGAACAAACTATTTTTTGGATGAATACAAAATGGTTCCTTCAGCAAGTGATTCATATGCTTTCACACCTGACACAGGACATTAAGAAGATTTTAGTCTTCCTCTGTGAAATTAACTACTTATAGAATAAACCCATAAACCAATATTATATACCTCCATGTCTAGCTGAAGGTAGGTATAAGAGAAAAATATTTCTTCAATGCAATGCCAAAAAATATCAATGTGTGTGTAGGTTTGTATTACTCAAAATATCATTTAACTGCCTAAGGAAAAATACCAAAGTGATGTAAATTTCAATCTTCACATAGGCTCCCTTATTGCTACGCATGCATATACAAGCATTATTCGAGCTCTAAACTATTCAAATATTAAGGATTTAATTAGCTATAAGATGGAAAGTTGTTGTTTAGACATAATCCATCATCTTTTACATATCTTTATTCACTCCTAGTGCTTCAGATAAATTTGTGTAAATGAGACAGAAATGTGAATCTTTTATGACAAAAAATTCTTAAAAGGAGGGGGGAGAGAGAAAAGGGTAAGGGGAAAGAGAATTCTTGAATGTATAGCAAAGTATAACATTTTGATCATTATAACAATGAAACGAATCTTAAGTTTGAAGCATTAATATCATTTACAACATTTATGATCAAGAATGAATGTAAGTAGAGAAACTTTTGCATACCTGCAAATGGTACAAAATTTCATGGTTAAGTCAAAGCCTCCCATCAACAACAAGATCCAAATATCCGTGTATCTATCTCAATTGAGCCTCTAAACCCTTCAGAGTTGTCAATTTTTCCACTAACCTGTTATGCACAAAAGTCAAATTTTAGAGTTATGTCACCACTAAAAACAAAAGAAACAAAGTTTTGAAACCAAATCCACACACAGCACAATGTGGTATTCATACAAAGCCATACAAACAAACTAAACTCAGAACATTGAATGGAAACAACTTCAAATTATGATGCAGAGCATGGATTTAGGGTATAAAGAATCATTTTTCTGCCACCATAGTGAAAATTTAGCACTTTCTTTCATCTTTGCATATTGGTTTGATGCTTCAAACGATGCATTTCTTATATTGAAAAGTGCATTACCTTATTGAGCTTCTCTTTGTTTCGATAATAGTTTAATATTCTCAACTTAACAGGGCCAACCACGTGATGGTGGAAGCTCATTTGGCCCTCCCCCCCCCTCACATCACTCTCAATTCCCCATACCCAATCATATAACATTAATCATGCATTCATCCATTAATAACATATAACATTCATTCATTAACATATAACATTCATTAATTAACATATTCACATTCATTCATTAACATATAATATTCATTCTTTTAGTTTTTACATATTATCAAAAATATGGTTGTCGTGATATGATTACAATCACTTTTTTTTTGTTTCTTTTTTAAAGCTAAAAAAATCTGAAGTGGAGTATCATTTTCTAAATCATTTGTCCCCCCTTTAGTTGTTCTACCATCTACTTGTGATCTTAATGTACGCCTAGTCGTCTGCTCACGACATGGACGTCGTTGCAAGGGGGGTCTGCTGCAATAACAAAGAAATGTTAAACTGATATGTTTTATTATTATTGTTACAAGTATTTCATTAATTAAAAGAACATTAGAGTGGTTCTCTTTAACTGATGGGTCCACATCATGATCCTGAACTTTTGTTATAGACTCATGCTCAACATGATGAACAACCTCTAAATCTTGATCTGCAGTTGAAACAAAAAAAGGTTACATTAATTAATACACCAATTGAAATTAAATATGTTTAAAAGAACATGAGAGTGGTCCTCTTTACCTGATGGGGCCACATCATGTTCCTGATCATGCTCAAGACGTTGATCATGCTATACATTCTCTAAAGTTGAAACACGAAATGTTACATTAATTAATACACCAATTGCAATTAAATATGCTTAAAAGAACATTAGAGTGGTCCTCTTTACCTGATGGGGCCACATCATGTTCCTGATCTTCTCTAGCCTGATCATGCTCAACATGTTGATCACACTCTACATGCTCTAAAGTACTGGGATGCACACCATGACCTTGATCTGCAGGTTGTGCTCCACCCTCACCAGGCTGCATTCCAATGTCATGTGCAGTATTATCATTGCTTGAATGTTTAAAACAAATAGGCATGTAATTAATTTATGGTGGAAATTAATATTGAATAGATTGCACAAGTATTCAATTTTAAATAAACTTTATTGAGTTTATATACCTACGTGTCAGATGTAGTGGAAGGTTGTGTTTTCCCAATCAAGACTCTTAGGCATTCAATCACGGCTCCATAGCCTTGCTAGAAGGAAATCTTTAGGTCATCTTCTGTGGGAACTTTGTTGAATTCAGAGCCCTACATTTTTGCATAAGATCATGAATTTTTCTTCTATGGTGTGATAAAACCAAAATTGTTTTCAATTTATTATTTGGATACTATATTTCATTTATTGATACTTACACTGTATGGCTAATTTCATATAAACTACCTAGAGCCAAGTTTGTGTTGCCCGTGTTTTTCTAGTCTTCTCCTTTGTTGTCTCTGGCTATGTCTAGCAGCCCATGAAGTTTGAAATATGTTAGATTATGTAAAAAAGAAAAGAGTAATCAGTATATAATTACATTGTTGATAGTATCACATACCTTCCTTGGCCCGGTGGTGTCTTTCCTTTTTTCTTTTCAGCCTTCTCCGTTCCATCCAACACCAGGTCCTTCCACTCCCTCTCCAGAATCATGGGGGGGCACTTGTACTCTTTTTTCTTCTCTAAATGTGACCTATATTAATCCCTCACATACTTTAATAGGTACCATCTTTCTTAAGGACCTTGGTTCGGTTGCATGTTTTATCACCGAACAACACAACTAAACAGTTAATGAGCTCATCTTTTAAATCTTGAGTTTGGGCATTCCACCGTGTACGTATGGTGGGCCTGAAGAGCTCAAATGTAATATCACTTATATGTTTATAAAAAACATCATTTCCTGCAAAATGATCATGGGATCAATAGTCTAAAAAGAGCGATCAATAAGTAAATTTCAATTGGATTATATGTGTTGAAGACTTTAGAATTTCAATTATATTAATTTATGGATATATTGTATCTATAACACTACAAAACCATATGCTCTTTTCATTTAGAAATACACATTTATATACATAGATATAGATTTCTTTAATGATATGTTGCATTTATTGTTCTAGGAGAGCATCTAGTAATTGCATTTACATTTACATTTAAAAATACATATACATACATACATACATACATACATATATATATATATGTGTGTGTGTGTGTGTATCATTTATATTCAATGTTCAAAACAACCCATTAGGTCTCAAGTATATTGATAAAAAATTCATAAAATCATATCTCACATACATTTTGTTGAAACCTAGGCTTGAACTCCTCTCATTTCACATGCTTTTCTTCTTACAAACTATTGAGGACAGGCAGCTATAATTTCTTTATTTTCTCATCCTATGCCCTATTCATGCATCC
>VDFB02214023.1:0-49595 GCA_007258455.2 Sequoia sempervirens
TATTTGTAGGTCTTCAATCATTTCACCTTGGTGATCATATAAACCTTGGCTAAGGCCACCACAAAAATTAAAATAAGTTATAGATGTTCAGGTGTAATTGCAACCCCCTTACCATTTTATCACAGCCTATCATTATTTCATTGTGATCTTTATACTATGTAGATGGCAGTAGCTTGGAGTCTATGTTACCCCAAGTTTTCGAGATGGGGACAGCAAGGGAAAGGGGGATGTGTTTTGGGGATAAGGACGAGAGGGAGGCCAATTTTTAGGGGATGGTAGGGGACAACTATTAAAAATAGGGAAAATTTAAAAAATATAGACAATTTCAAATATTCAAATGATAAAGCAATCATCATATACATCATAGAACCTTAACACATAATATTAGAGTTCAATTGATATTTTCATTTCATAGAAAGCTGAACGTACTAACCTTCATAACTGGAATTACTTAACAAAATAAAAGAAAGAATAACCACATACAAAAATCGATAATAAAAATTTGTCTTTCAGGCTTCATTTGCTTTATATGATCATTATTAAAATTGAAACTACAATTAATATAAAACTATATTTGAATTTGAAATGCAAATTTACAATATGATAATCTTTTCTTTCATTTTACATATATGGATTGCGTTTTAAAGCAACATGTTTACAAAAACATTAGTAAGTGTTATAAAATCTTCCATATTTGGAATCCTGCATTCGTCTTACAAGTCTCGGTGAAGTCATTAGCAAGAGGGATAGCATTACCCAAGTGCTTTTCCTCCAATCACAGATTGGCGGTCCCCCACACACCTTCCATTTGGAAGTGGCCCTACCCTTCACGAAGAGTATGGACAAAGGAAACCAACAAAGTTCATGCCATCCGAGTCCTAGTGTTGTGTCCTACATAATCCAATTGACCATACAACTTTAGACAATCCTCTAACTAAGTATGACCAATTTGATTGGATTATGAAATCTGGAACATTGTGAACTGACTAAATGCAAGCAAAGACTTTTGCATTATTTAGGCCAAAGTTTTAATATAATAGACACTTCCATAGGAAATGCTGTCGTGTATTCACACACCTCTAACTTGACTTGGAAACGACATTCATCCTACAGTTTAACACACAGTTGACTCATTTGATTATTCATCTAATTTTCATAAAAAAATAAGAGCAAACATGTACTTCTATTGTCGGCAAATGACTAGGGTCATTGAAATATACGCCTGACAAAGAACATCTGTTTTGCATACCGCAATTCATGGATCTTGGGCTACTGCCACGTGTTCATATGTCCTTGCAATAATTCAAGAGTAATACTCTCCTAATTTTCATAACATAAGACTTTTTAACTCTTTTATAAGTTATAGTACATTCAGTTAGTGACACCTTCCTATCACTAACTCGTGATTCTATGTCTAGCATTGAAGGGTCTTGACAACTCGTAATACAGACAAATAATCTATTAACAAAACAACTTCATTTTAAATATTTTTGGTTTTTCTATGTTTTCTCTTTCATCTTCATTCAAGAAAATATTTTATAAGGCTAATGAAGGTACACCATGATATCTATTTCTTTGTGCAAGAATAGGCATATATTTACGAAATCTTTGGCATAAATAAAAGCTCTGAGTAAAATTTGATTACTCACTGCCATAATAACTAGTCTAAAACTTTTTCATTTATATTTATAAATGTATCCCAAGATTTTCTATATATATATAGTAATGTCCTCTCCCCCTCCTAGCCTTTGAGCAGTGTATGACCTTTAGCCTATCCTAGAGTTCTTGTAGGATAAATGGTTCTGGTAAGGGAACTCTCTTTTTGTTGGGTTTTCGGTGTTCAGGGGGCACTTCCTATTTTTAGCAGGGGACTAGTCCAGTGATTATTGTCTATAGTGAGCTCATTGGCTTATCAGTTATCTTTCCAGCTTGTGTCTTTGATGTTTTTACTATTTTTAGTACTAGTAAGTCTACTTTTACTATTTACTAAAAATAGTAAGTCTCTTTTTAGAAGCTGGACCTGGTCAAGCTACATTCAGCAACATATTTTCAGTTGAGGCTCTTGGTTGCTAAGGTTGGTATATTTAAATATATGTTCTCCTCTTCGAAAAGTGAATTAAAATAAAGTTACTTTATAACTTTTAGTTGAGGGTAAAGGGGACATTAAAAAGTACCATGGTGCCTAATGGATGACTTAAAGTTGTTTGAAAAGCAACAAAAATGCATTTGAAGGCTAAATAAGAGGGGGACACCCAAAATTAAGTTGAGTTCAAAAATTAAAATAAAATCAAAGGCTAAGGAAAAAGGGCGTGGGTTTTAGGGAGGTTTCAGGGTTTCCTCTTGGATGGTCGCCCTGATTTGTTGTTGAGCTATTAAAAACTTCTTTGGAGGCCTCATTTGGTCATGTTGATTTTGGTTGCATAAGGAGATGCTGCTGGATTTCTTCCAGAAGGATGAGAACGAGTGTTGAGGATGAAAACCCTTGACATTTAGAGCTGGTTTGGGTAGTGAAACACCTGCCCTAGCCGGTAAATGCGTGGTTCCATCTAGGGATCACACTTTGAGCTTTGGTGTTGCTGTTTCAGTCATTTAGTATGAAGATTTTTAAGTATTTCTGATGTGGATCAGTTGGGTTTTTGGTTTGTGGTAGCATAGTCTCTTTTGGCGTGGATTTTCAGTGTGTTTGGTGTGGTTTCATCCATTTTTGAGCATTCTGGCAACTGGGTCTGATACTGGTTATTTGCACATAACTCTCCAATGGCTTGAGCACTCATTATGGGTATTGAATCTGAGTAATGTCCTCTTCTAGGCATTTTGAAGCATTTATTATACTGATTTTTCAGACCAAGCAGTGAATTTTGGGACTAAATCGCCCTAGTATTGCTAGTGCCCATTTTTGGGTGTGTTCTCTTATTCTGGTCGGCCATTTTAAGGTGTGTTTCAGACATTGTTGGAAGCTGTTAGAAGGGAGTTTTTGGCGCTGCTTGCATTGAGTTTGAAGACCTTCATCATTGGTGTTGGACGTGGTAAAAAGAAGCTTTAAAATCTGCTGTTAGGAGCTAAAACCCAGGTCTGATAAGTAATATTCTGAGTTAGTAATTGATCTTGAAATGACTGTAATTTGCTGTTATGTTTCTGAGCAATAAGAAGCTGAAAGAATTCAATTCTATGCAAGTTTTCTTAGCGTTATTTCTGTATATATATGTTATATCATTTGGCATGTTCAAAATCATGATGGGCACATGAGAAACTTAAACAAACAATCTCAGAAAACTCTCAACCAGCAAGGATTGAAACAGAAAAAAAATATAGGGCAGTCATTATATATAATATATATTCATCTGATATTTATATTCATGAGTAAATAGTAAATACAATATTTCAATTCAATTCAAACCAGCAGGGTAATTAATTCAATAATAACATATACAACTATTTCTTCCTGAATTTAAAATTCATTCCCTTAATTGAACACAATGCAAACTAGCATGATAATAAGAATTCTCATATTCAGACTTATTTTCTCTGCTGTCCAATGCAGATGAATGAAAGATTTAAATGATTTAATCATAGGTAAATATACACAGATTATTCTTTATCCCATGCGCATGCATATATCTTTATATTTAAACTTTCTCATTCTATGCATAACATTCTGTTAATGGAAAATAAACAGAGAAAAATAGACAATAAAATCATGCCTGGAAGTTGTTTTTGATTTTAATGTCCCTTCTCAAAGCAAAACTAATATTTTATTATTTTTGAGTATTGGCGCCCAAAAGGAGGAAGAATAATATTTAGTTTTTGAATATTTGTGCCCAAAATATTTATATGTATTTTATATGGGCTTGGGTGGCCCCTTGGAGGAGTAAGGTGAAGGGAAAATAATATAAAAAGGCGAAAGAAAGTTGGTGCGCAAAGGAGGATTAAAAAAATAAAAAAAAACAATTTTAAATTGCAATCTTGGCGCCCAAACTGGGTCGGCAAGATTGGGAGGCATAAGGGAGTTTGGATATAAATATAAGGTCGTTTGAAGGCATTTAATCATCAACAAATTTATCTCTGCTTTTCTGGTCTGCACTTTGGTGAATATTCTAAGGACAAAAACCCTCATGAATATAGGAGAAGTTGGACGAAACCCTAGCTTGTTCAATGGAGGTTCACATTGGCTTCAATGATGATTCTTGCTAGATTCGCACTTAGATGTTTTGCATCAGCATTTGGCGTCTAGTTTGGAGGGGCGAATTGGGCAAGTTGGAAGGTATTCTTGAGATTTCAAGGGTTGCAAACCCTATCAGCAGGCCAACACACCCCTTTGGTAGGGTTTTGGAGTCGTTTTTTCATCAAATAATTGCACTTTGTTTGCATTGTTATGAGTTGGACAATTTCGCCCGGCTAGGGTTAGAGTAGGAGGTCATTTACATTGGATAGATTGGGGTTTCTTCATATCAGAGAACTTTTTCATGTTGCTGGGCATGTTTGGAGTGCATTTCATTGTGTAATTGCATCATTGGTTAGGCCTGCTTTGTAGCAGCAAACTGGGTGTTTGAATATCAGAATTTTGGCATATATAGTGAATGTTTTGGTGGTTTATTATGTTGGTTTCATACCTGTTCATGATCATACAAATCTGCTATGAGTTTTTATACCATTGGGATGAATGAATACTGCTGTTAATGCATGAGTATATTCAGAAATTTACTACATACGCCTCCTATTATCCACGCGCTGCTCACAAATACTCTCCTCTTCTCTGACAGTAAACTTAGCTTCTATCCAATACTGCCTTCCACTGTAATCTATCCCCTCTCTTAATAGCAAAAAACTCCAGTTGCGTGCCTAATAGGCACGCGACTGTAGTTTTTATATCCTCTCCATGCCATGAATGAAAGATATTTAAAACTCTTTAACATGCCAAGATTAATGCCAAGGATAATGTCACGGAGCCTCCACGTGAGGGTAATTCTGTTATTCATTTAACATCCATTAACTTGCATTTAAGATAAGTTAACTACCATTACCAATCGCACATGCCTTTATTTATAATAATGACATTATATATATATATTTATATATTATTATTTTTTTAATACATTTAAATAATAATCTAACCTTTACAATTAAAAGGTAAATGAAAATGACGATTAAGACACAATAATATCGCCTCTCGATCATTGCGAAGGACCAGGTCAAAGTCAGAGTGTGATTTCAACCTATCGTTTCGACTAGACCACAAAAGTATTTACTCTTCGACAACATAGGGAACAACTTACAAGGGTTTGACGCAAGACCTATGTGAATGTGTGATTGACTCAAGATGGCAATTACCCGTTTGTTTACCATGTATATACACTTCTCTCTGGTGATACTCTCTCTCTCTCTCCATTCAGAAGGGAAAAATTGTTCCTACATTCAACTTAGAAAGTCCCATATTTAATAATGATCACAAAGGATAACATCTTGATCCTTGATAGAATAAAAAATTGTGATAAAAGACCCCCGAGCACAAGGATATATTCCCAAATTATTTCCTTGTAGCTTGCTAGCTTTTTGAAATCCATTTGTGTAGATTAGGGAGGGCTAGCTAGAGGCTGTTGAAGTAGTCAATCAACCCTTGTTCAACAAAAAATTCTTAAATTCAACCACCTCATCCCCAAATATGAGAACAAGGGAAGATTTGGTGCAAGTAAGGGGCCGATTCTTGCCCTTTGGGGAAGTATGCCAACCTTTTTTGCTCGGATCCACCTTATTATTAGGAGTAAAAACACAATGATTAATCATATTTGTTGAGGACTTGTAGCGCTGTGCATTGCTAGTGCCACCAAGGGTAGAGTTCTTTTCTAAAGAGTGGCATGTTTTGTTGGAATTTAGTGAGGGAAAAATATGATTCGTTTGGGAATTGGAGTCACTATTTGGAGATCAGGATTTGGGTGCAGATGCCCTATGGTGCATCTTTTTGCCCTTTGGGTGAGTTGCATAGGAAGAATGATGCAGTCGAGATCGGGAAATCTTATCAGATAACCCAATCATGCAGCCAATACAATAATCAATAACAAAAATGTTCATAGAACAAATAACTTCAAATTCTTATTATCTTTAGGCAGCTAAAAATTGTTACAAGAGTACAAAACAGATCAATCCGATCTCAATCACCTTTCTCAAACTTCCCCAAAAATATTTTCCCCTCCAAAAAGATCTTTCCTAGTAGGTATCGATCTCCCTTATATCCTTCATTGGCTAGGAAATTAGATCGAATAAGATCCTATCCATTACAACAATTGAATTGTTACAGAAACGAAAAACGCAGTAGCAAGCTGAAAGTCTGCAAATGCAGTAGCAAGCGGAAGATCTGCAAATGGTTGATTCAACCAAGAAATTTGGCATGTTCATTTGGCCAACAAATCTCAATAATCCGTACATGGTGATGTCATGATTACATCAAGCTTACGCCATGCTGACATCATCGTCGAAACTGTTCATTTGAATTAGTTGATTGAACTTTGAAATGTTCAATTCACTTGAGTTTATCTGCCAATCCTGATGGACATGAGAAACCTGCAAAATCCAATTGGATGTGGAGATCCTTAAAGAGTCAAATGGGCAAGACATTCCCACAAGCTAGATGACCCTGAAGTTCTTGTAAATCTGGAAAAACCCATCGGTACTAGTTGTGCGGGAAAATACATTGGAATCAGTTGTAAACGGGTTGGTTCAACAACAAATCTCTACAAAGTTTGGTAAGAGACCAAAAATCTGCCTAAGGTTGGTTCAACCGTAAATCTTCGCAAAAGTTCAATAGTTGACCCAAAACTTGCAAAGCCATAACTTAGCCAATTTGCGCCCACCCTTCACCAAATTTAAGCTACAGATACCTATTAAACTCTTCTACAAGTTGATGTCCTTAATTTGATCCAAATTGAAACTGAAAATCCTCTTGAAGCAACAACCCAAAAACCAACAAAACAAGAAACAAAACATCACCAAAATTGAACTAAAACAAAAAATAAACTAAAATATTTTTGCGTGATGCAAGATTGCTTGTGGACCCAAATGCTCTTGCATCAAGGAACCAAGTTGTGTAATGACACATTTGAAGCAGCTTTGCTCTATGGTGGTAGAAAAACTATTGTAGTGTTTCTTTTGTGGCATCTGGTTGGTGAGGAGAGATAATGCCATTCATAGAAAAGGAAGGATTTAGGGTTTCAGGAGGGTGACGGAGATTTAGGAGTTACAAAGCCATCTCCTTTTGTGTCTATTTTGCTTTTAAGTTTTCTATATATATACATACATACACACACATATGAACTCGTACCCAAACCTAGGGGAAAATTTTCCATTGTATTGCATACTTGAATTTGAATTGGCAACTTACTCAACAAATGGTCAAAATTTCAATGCTGGTGAAAGCTGCAATTTTTGGTCAAACATACTTTAAACAGGTCAAATGAAGCATAATTCTACCTCATAGATGGTTAATGTAGGCAAAGAGAATAAATTGCTGAAGGTGAAACATTGGTCAATGCTTCTAGAAAGTCAAAATTAAGGGCTTGTAAATGCAAAAAATTCCTATTAATTTGCTGGCCAGTTGATACCTTCTTTCTCTTCCCCTCAAATTTTGTGTCAAGGATTTGGGTTTTTCATGAATTGGTGAAATTGGGTCATTCTTTGACGTATATGAAGTAATAAACTCAAGTCAAACAAGGGTAATACTATGCTGATTGGCCATGTGTGGTTAAATGAAAAAGTTCACAAAGTTGTGTACAACTTGGCTAGGAGAGTGAAATTGTGGGTTTGACCAAGATGAATTAAAGCTTTAATTGCACAATATCATCTAAATCAAAATGATGCAATTGTCAATTAAATGAGGTTGTAAATGATGTCTTTGTGATGATATCTTCTTCTTTTTTCTTTTTAGTTGGATGTTTGACAATTCTTTTTCCAAAGCCATTGTCGATTACTTTGAAGATGTGGTGGAATATTCATGGTTGAGTGAAGACCTGCATAGAATTGTAACCATAATCATGGCCAATTGAGAATAAGATTTCTTTTGTTGAACAACCTCCTTAAGTGCAACAAGATTTGAGGTCTTGCCATACCCTTTGATGGAGCTTTCAATCCATTCAACATACATAGAAGCTTTCCTTTGAGGAAAATATTTTCTACAAGAAAGCTAGCGTGGCGTGCCAACAAACATTTTTTCTTCATATTTTTGAGAGAAAAAAATAGTTTTCTTATGTAAAATTCTTGAAATGTAGTCACATTCTTATGGAATGATAATTTCCAGTAAGTTTTCATAGTTTGACTCATGTTTAGTCATTTGCCACCATCAAATGTAAGGTATAATATAACATTGTAGGATATTGGAAAAGACATTGCAACTTGCAAAAGAATTCTTGGTTGATTTGATTCCTAGGGTCATTTTTTAATAGTATTTCTTGCAAAAGAATTCCAGTAAGGGGCATGAAAATCATCCTGCCTTGTCCCATTTTGGAGTATTGGTTTCAATATTAGGTTTAAAAGTTTGATTAGTATTGGCACTCCACTTGGCCAAAGTTGCAGCAAATCATTTAGGAAAAGAAAATCATACTCTTAAGAATCCTCTAGCATTTTTCATTTTGGATAATATAACTTTATGAGGTAAACCTCAGTGTATTAACTTCTTACACTGATGTCCTGGTTTCTCTTATTATAAGACCAATATACATTTTTTCCCTCAACTCCGATCCTATCAATTCCAATAAAAACAGTGGGCTTTGCCATTTCAGTTTTACTCGTTTCATTATTCATCTCAGCTATAAATGATATATAATCTGACTCCTAAGTTACCGAGTAACAAGTTAGGGTTTGGGTTTGGGTTTAGAAATGCCAAATTTTGTTGGACCCTGAGTGTGGTTTGTCATGGAAACATCTGTACCTAACATATAAAAAATGTGCAAAATATAAATAAAATTACAGTAATATTTATTTTAAGTCGGTAACCAACTTAAATAAAAATTAAAAAAACAATTACTAATTCAAAATATCATAGGTTTATCAATTATGATATCTGATTTAGATTAATTTAGTTTTGTTTCTTTTTCAAAACTTTCAGCAATCCGCAGCCATGGTTCATCCTAAAAATGGCTGCTCCGTTTGCAGAAGTGTCCCTGGAACATCCCAGAAAGGACAAGGTGTCTCTGAAGAACTGGGGATGTTTCACTTTCCTTGGAGAACCATATCCAGGATTGGTACAAGAATAGTTTTGATTTGGGAATGGTAGGGGCTTCTGAATAATCTGGTAATGTAGGTTGATTCAATGCTGTGGATAAATTTGTTTGGGTTAAAAGTACACAAATATTTTATTTCCTCTAGTTTTCCCAATCTTACCATCGACTAGTGTTGGAATCTAAAATATTATTCAGAGTTGTGATTAAAACTTTTGAATATTTGCTTTACCCATAAATTTGCTTGGAAGGCCGTTATACTTATTCCCTGATGCAAAGCACCTCTGCCTCTGTAAAGTTTCTCCTATTTTCCATTGGTGCTCCAAACCATTGAAGAATGCTCCTTTTAGACTCTTTAAGGTTCTCTCGAACTCTTGCTTTGCTTGGGCTCTGTTTGGAGGCATCATGGCTATTAAGATTAACACACTTGCTTGAAGGCAAACCCATTGTTCAATGAGTATATTCACCTGGTTCTTCTCCTTCTGATTATTGGGCTGGCCTATGCAGTACATTCAGATCACTGACCATTATTTCAGTTGGATTTTATATTAAATTTATAATACCTGACAATTCCAATATGCGTGAAAATGCAGTACAAATTAATAATTTATTATTAGTAGCACACGATTTTCTATGAATAGAAAGTAATGAATAATTTTTTGTTTTCATAAATATCTTGGAATTTTAGATTTGGTTGCAAACTGGGTGCCAGTTACCCTTGCACATTGGTATGGCATACCATCTAGAAGATAAGGGAAGCATCATATTTCAAGCTCTCGATGAGCTTGGAGCCCTAGTTTTCCAATATTCTGATACAACCTGCCCCAGACATTTTGTCAACATAGCATTTGTTTCCTCATGGGATTGATTTAATCATGATCACAAAATGGTAACTGATTAACAAGTATTATTACTGACCTTTTAAATGTGAAAAAATGGTAGATACTACAGTTTGAGTTTATTTAAGGACTGCTTCTATATTATGGACACTTCCTCTTCATATTTACAAGTTTTGAAGTTTAAACTAATACAATTTTCATTGTTATTTCCAACAAGACAACTGGTTCCTTGTACTTCTGGGCTGCTCATTTGGCTGGCCCTGTCTGGGGTCCATTCGCATCTTGGTGTTGTGCTTGGCTGGAAACCATTGGTCTAATTGCAGGCATTGGAACTCAGGTATTCCACACAACTCTTTGATCTCCATATTGAGACAACAATTGAAGAATGTTTGTGTCATTATGAAAATTACAATGATTGACATTAAGTCTGGAAGATTCTTTCTTCAAATCTGGTAGGCAGTTTTTGTCTAATGTATTCTGGCAGCTGATTTTTTCATTTTTATCTTTGTGTCAAGCTTCAGATCTTGTCATTATAATAAAAAGTGATATTGTTAATAAGAAAAGTAAGGTCAGACAATGGATTCAGTAAACACGCTACAACTGTCTATTGAATTCCAAAATGTGTTATTGAATGATTTTTGAAGTTAATACAATATGAGATCATCATTATGCTAAATAGCTTGAACAACTTTATCTTTGAGAGAAAGAGAAATATTATCAAGGGCTTTTCCGCCCATCCAAGACCTATTGGTCTTCCGAGTTTCTTCAACTGAATAACCCGACCCTTCATGAGGGTAATCAACAAGGATCAAATTATCATCATGCCATTTTGAGCCTGGTGTCATGAACCTATACTGCTGGTCGATCCCTCCTCTGTAGGTACCTCTTAACCAGAAGGATCATTCTGACCAAAAGCATATCTGGTTCATGATAGCTGACCAATGCCTAACTGGCATCATACTTTGGCCAAGGATTTCATTGATTACTGGCACTCCTGTGCCGTCAACACTCTCACCCTTGCTCGACATGATTACATTTGTCTCAAGATTTAAATTATAATGACTGGTTTGATTATCATTTTCTTTTAGTTCAGGGTTATATCTTAACCATAAAGTTTATACATATAAAAAGAGATTGATACAACATTGGGGATTTCAAGACTCTCATTTACATATCCCCTAAAGGACTCGGTTGAGCAAAGAAATGCACTAGATTAACTTCTAATTCGAGAGGAGAAAATTCGGCTTAACCAGACAGATTAAGTTCTTAGGTAATTTCCAAATGGTTCAACTGAACCCAGATACAGATTTAAACCAATGTCTGGCCATATAATTCTGACATGAACCAACCAGTTGAATTTCAAGAAAATGACTAGTTCAGGAGTTTAAAATGAAAAAGAATATAAAAGTCTCATCTCTGATAATTAGAAATCAGATTGAAGAGAGAAGAGTTTCGATTCAAGCATGGAGTAACTGAACATAGAGTAATTTAGACGGCAACTTGCCAAGCATTCAATTTACTTTTTAAAGAAGAAAAGACAGAGAGTTTCGAAGCAAGTTGTTTATTTAACTTTTCATTATTGAAAGATCCTTCTAAGAAATACAAATTGTTTTAAAGCCTTTGTTTGGTCTAAAACTCTTTGATATATCAATAATTCATGAAAAATAAGCCTGAACAAAACATTTCAATCGAATCTAGGTTAACAAATTTGCAACACATTTACGTGCCTGATTAAATGGATTCGAAGCTTGCAGAAGCTCCGCTTGGTATTTCCTAATGAAATGATAAAGTGACTCGGACTGCAACAGCGCTCTCCCAAAGCTCAACCATGAACAATCCCAGGTCAACTCCCTCCAGAGGATTTCGATTATGAAAAAGAAGGATAGGATGAATAAATGAGAAGCAGTACCAAATGTATGCAGAGACAAGTAAGGTTCCAAGGCCAAGATCAAAAGAATGGCGTCACAGAAGAAGGAAGTAAAGAACTCAATGAAAATCGATAGCAAAAGATGGAAACTGTCGAAAGATTGAAGTGCGTGTAAGAGAGGAAGAGACTGCCTGCCTTCGATGATAAAAAGAGAGTCCTCTCGAAACCTCCCATCAAGACTTTTAGGAGCCCATGGCTGCATGGCTTCCATCTTGGCCGTTTCTCCCAAAGGTTCAATGAAAGCTGGCGGGGAAGCTACTCCATTTCTTACCACCGACGACTCCCAGCTTATATTTAATTAATTTTAGACTTTAGAGCTTACTTTATTTTTATATTAAGATTGATGGAAAAAGAATTATAGCTACTATGGTTAATTTAATATTTTATAACCATTGTAATCTCCTTAAATATATTCCAAAAATTGGTTCACTCAACTTCCAAGAGGAGATTATTAATAAATATTTTAAATTGGCTTATTTAACAATAATTACTTATGGCCAAGGCTATGACTTCGATGCAACTATCTTACACCACTGACTCATGGTTTGATGATAAAATTGATCCATTGTTAACCACGTCCTCTCCTTGATGATATTTCCCTTTCCCCTCGAGTGTTGACTACCTTGCATCCACTTGACAAAAAGACTAGGGTTAGACCATTCTCGACACAAATATATACATGTTTGAATATAATCTCTTCATCACATACATTTCACATATAAAAGAAAATCATTCACATTTGAAATTACGACATATAAACAATTATTCTTTCCACAATTTCACATTCTCATGAAAAGTAGTTACTTGCAACTAACATAACGACTATAATTCCATTGTCATAAACATGTTTAAGTTAGAGGGGATGTAACACCTATGCAATGCCCACATTCTACACACTAAACAACCTAACAAAACTGAACAACTTCACTAATTTTGCAATAATTTTTTACCACATTTTTCATACATGTCTACCAAAGCATTTTATCAAACAGTTCACTGCCTTGCTGCTATGGCTAAAAGCCTAAAACAGGTGCTTTCGAACAAGCCATGGATGCTCGGGAAAAAATTATCAAAGCATAATAGTAAGCAATAGCATAGAGAAAGCAGTGAACTGTTCGAAAAATTGCCTCAAAGAAATGTGGTCTCAATGTGCTTGTCATGGCATTCCATCACCATGAGACCACATTTCTTTGAGGCATTTTTTTCAAACAGTTCACTGCCTTGTCTATGCTACTACATTTTTCATGCATGTCTACCAAAGCATTTTATCAAACAGTTCACTGCCTTGCTGCTATGGCTAAAAGCCTAAAACAAGTGCTTTTGAACAAGCTATGGATGCTTGGAAAAAATCTATCGAAGCATAATAGTAAGCAATAGCATAGACAAGGCAGTGAATTGTTTGAAAAAATGCCTCAAAGAAATGTGGTCTCATAGTGATGGAATGCCATGACAATCCATAGCAATTTGCTTGTCATGGCATTCCATCACCATGAGACCACATTTCTTTGAGGCATTTTTTCAAACAGTTTACTGCCTTGTCTATGCTACTACATTTTTCATACATGTCTACCAAAACATTTTATCAAACAGTTCACTGTCTTGTTGCTATGAACTAAAGCCTAAAAAGGTGCTTCGAACAAGCTATGGATGCTTGGAAATTTTTTATCAACACATAATACATACATGTCTACCAAAACATTTTATCAAACAGTTCACTGTCTTGTTGCTATGGCTAAAGGCCTAAAAAAAGGTGCTTTCAAACAAGCTATGGATGCTTGGAAAAAATCTATCAAAGCATAATAGTAAGCAATAGCATAGACAAGGCAGTGAACTGGTTGAAAATTTTCCTCAAAGAAATGTGGTCTCATGGTGATTGAATGCCATGACAATCCATAGCAATTCGCTTGTCATGGCATTCGTCATGGCATTCCATCACCATGAGACCACATTGCTTTGAGGCATTTTTTCAAAAGTTCACTGCTTTGTCTATGCTACGACATTTTTTCACATGTCTACCAAAGCATTTTATCAAACAGTTCATTGCCTTGCTGCTATGGCTAAAAGCCTAAAACAGGTGATTTCAGACATGCTATGGATGCTTGAAACAATCTATCAAAGCATAATAGTAAGCAATAGCACACTAGTTGAAAAATTGCCTCAAAGAAATGTGGGCTCATGGTGATGGAATGCCATGACAATCCATAGCAATTTGCTTGCCCTAGCATTTGTCATGGCATTCCATCACCATGAGACCACATTTATTTGAGGCATTTTTCAAACTGTTTACTGCCTTGTCTATGCTACCACATTTTTCATACATGTTTTCCAAAGCATTTTATCAAATAGTTCACTGCCTTGCTGCTATGGTTAAAAGCCTAAAACAAGTGCTTTCGAACAAGCTATAGATGCTTGGAAAAAATCTATCAAAGCATAATAGTAAGCAACAAGCTATGGTCTCATGGTTTTTTTCGTGTGAAAATTAGCGTGATTTTATTCGCATTTTTTTGTAGGTTTTAGACGCATTTTTTGGCAATTTTGCAGTTTGTAATGGGAAAAAATTGGGGGAAAAATTGTCCAGCCTGCAGATTTTTTAAAAATTGGGATTAATCAGGTTTTTTTGCAGATTATTGCTTCTATGCTTTGTGCATCCTTTATTTTCCTTCCACAATTCATGACTTCAAAATATTGCTCCTTTAGGGACATTGGAATCACATTAATTATGAGCCAATTTTTGGCATCCTTCCATCCATTGGAATGATTGACACCCATTTCTTGACCCACAAATATTTAATGGGCTTCAACCAATCTTCTACAATCCATGATCAAAACTTTGCCTCTTTAGATACACTCCCATCACATTAATTAAGAGCTGATTTTTGGCATCCTTCCATGCATTGGAATGATGGACACCTTGTCTTGATCCACAAATCTTTAGTGGGTGTCAATGAATTTTCTACAAGTTTCACCTCCTTGGCCATTATCGTGCTATGTACCTTGTCATAATAGGGTCCTTGAAATGATAATTGATATTCGATATTCGTTATTAAACAAAGTAGAGGAATACTACTAAAGTATTATTGTAATATTTAATGGTCATCTTAGTTGTTAGTCGTTAGTTAGCTTTTAGTTAACTTAGTTTGCTTCAGTTAGTTTTTAGTAACTTTCTGTTAATGCTTTAGTTCACGACTGTTTCTTTTTAGTTGTTAATGCTTTAGTTCACAACTATTTCTTTTTAGAAACATCATCTTTTAATTTATTATATAAGGAGTATTCCTCTCCTTTGTTTAATAACGAATATTGAATATCAATTATCATTTCATGGTATTAGAGCATAGGCTTTTTTTTGGCGAATATTTTGAGAAATAAAGATTTGTGGTTTTCCTAAGAAATTTTTGGAAGATATTTTAGATGTTTTTGTTCAATTTTTTGATAAAAAATGAAGGTTATCTTGGCTGTTAAAAATCACAAGGATTTTTTTCCTGAGCATCGAAGGTTTGTTTTTTGGTGAATTTTTGAGACAATTTGTGGCTTTATACTGAAGATTTTGGAAAAAAATTCAATTTTTTTTTTGTAAGTATGTGAGAAAACTGGTGATTACATACTTATATGGGTTCATTGGTGAGAGCATTGTTCTTAATTTAACTAATTACATTTAGCTGTAAATACTGCAAGAAATATTTAACAAAATGACCTTTCTCTACCAGTAGGTGGTGCCTCTCCTTTCTCTACCAGTAGGTGGAGTTCACATGAAGAAAGACCCATTATGGGAGATGATATTATAATTAAGGTTTTTGATAAAAATACACATATTTGGCTTTTGCTTGGAGGGAGTTCCTCCCAACTTTCAATGTTAGTCCATCATCACAGTTTGCCTCAATAAATGGGAGGCTAATAATGTTTCATTTTGCTGAGACCCTTGAACAGGCATCCTTTTCTGTCTTCAATGTTGAAAAATATGACCTTATCAATGCTGTTGAGGAATTCAAATATCCTGTTTGAGTGAGAGAATTAGCCTTAGCCGTCTACACACCTTTATCTTAAATTGTTTCTTGAGTTTTTTCTTTTACATGTTTAAAAGGATAAAGATTTATTATGTTTATAATATTACTATCCATGTTAGTATACATTAGTAGTGGATAAAGATTCACAAATGTCTTTGTCCTATTCGTTTAGGTGAAAAACAAGAGTTCTTACCGTCCAAGCCTAATCAAAATATTAACCAAGTAAACAACATTATCTTCCCATGTATTAAGACAAAATTGTGGTTGGTTATCATTGTTGACACAGAAATTATTACAAAATACTAGTGATAATTTGCTAACTACAATAAGGAACTTTTTCATGATATTAGTGTGTCTTGTCTGTGCTGCGAGATCCCAGTCACAGGAGCCTTGTCTTTTAATATTCCACACTGGGTGTGAGAATATAGACCTTGGTGAAATAAATGGATTTCTATTTTAGCATATGGAACTTCAGAAATTATATTCATCACTGGGTGGCATTACCCAGTCACAGGAACCTTGTCTTTTAGTACTTCACACTGGGTGTGAGAATATACATTGGTAGAGTAATTGGATTTTTATTTTAGCATATGGTACATAGATTATTCATCACTACCTTGCCTTTTGATATTTCACACTGGGTGTGAGAATATACCTTGGATATATTCATCACTGGATTTCTATTTTAGCATATGGTTCAGAGATTATTCATCACTGGGTAGCTTAACTGTTTTTTAAACAGAATGTACCAGTCATGACACCAAATACACTTTCAAAAGTTGATGGTATTGCATTAAAGTTGTAATAACAGTTTAACGAAATTGGTTAAGCAGGCCTACAAAAGACAACCCAAATCTACAATTTGAAATCCTTTGAAGTTTCCCATAAAAGAATAGTTGATGCTTCATAAATAATTTTCTTTCAAAGTTCCATAGAAATGTGTCCTGTAAGACCCTAAATGTTTATGCTTTAGTTCATAATTTAATTTCTTGGTCAATTGAATGGGATGTAAGCTGTCAAATCTTGTTCGAGATTAACCTCTATTTGACTATTTCAAATGGCCTCTTTTCTCTTTCTGCATTGCATCCTGATGATGGATCATACAGTATGATCCAAAGTGTTGATGTAAAAATTGGCACACAGTTTTAATCCAGAAATTCTTGTTACAATATTTCAAATGGCCAAAAGTTAGTGTTTAGGATTTTTTTTGTATGTTCCTTTGATGGGAATGTAAAAGTTGCCATATAATATTTTCTCCTGCACCTCTTTGTCCCATTGGAGAAGATTCCTCATAACGAGGAATATTGAGTGAAGAGTGAAATATGAAATATAACTCCTTCGACAATTTGAACACATTTGTCCCTCACAACATGGGAACCAGGAATGCCAAGCACACTAAGAAGGTTGGCCAAGGCCATCTCCCTTGGCATTCTTCACTCTATTTTAAGAGCTCAGTTTGTTTTTTGAAGGCTTTTTTGAGTTCTTCTAGGGCTTCTATCCATCTTCTTTGTTGGCTCTCTTCTCTTGGAAGGAAGGTTGACGTATATTGTGATTGTAATTGCTTTGGCTAACTTCTGTTAAACAGTTCTCCCAGTTGCCAACCTGTGTGTCAACATTTTCATCGTTTAGCTTGCTTTCAAAGCAAGTCATGTTATTATTAAATGGTTTTATTTATGATTCAATATTTTAGTAGATCTTGGAAACATCCCTTCAATCTCTTGTGGAGTTTCTTATATAAGAATCACCATTGTAGGGGCTTATCTATTTAAGACTCATCAGAGGATTGAATTCACATAGGCTGTAGTATCATGGCCATTATGAATTCACTTTAGCTATTTATCCCCACCTTTATGAGGGTTTTCCCAATAACTTCAGCAAAATTGTCTTAACCAATGAAGAAAATCTGTTGAATAGGTTCTGTAAGGAAAACATAAGTGAACCTAGAAGACTAGGTGTTGTGTGTAAATTATAGGTAATTTAACTTTTATTGATTGGAGCAACGGAAATCAGATATATTGTTATTGATTTTGATTTTCTTGTTTTACAGGCTTATGCTGGATCACAAACTCTACAAAGTATTATCTTGTTGAGCACTGGAACAAATAAAGATGGAGGTTATCTGGCTCCAAAAGGAGTCTTTCTTGCCATGTATATGGGGCTCACTGTTATATGGGCCATTTTAAACACATTTGCTTTGGATGTAATTGCTTTCATTGATACCATCTCAATTTGGTGGCAGGTATAGATTGTACTTATTATTTGTATTATATCAGTAAGGCAAAGCATGATAATAAGGGCCATCTAAGTTTCTCATGAACTTAATGTTAAGAATTAAAATAGCTTTGTATAGATAGTCTGTTCAAAATTCAAATGCTTATATTGACAAGAATAATTATGAATCTCAAACATTAAAAGGTAAGTTTGTCAATCGCGTTGTGGAGAAACACATTCATCTGGAGTCAAATATTGTTTTTAAGACACAAAAAATGTTTCTAAAACAAAAACTTCTCGATAAACTGCTTAATTTTTTCTGTGCCTATAGACAGCCTAATGTTTAAGTTTCTTCTTATTGTGTTGATTGACTTATATTCATTTATTTCTGTAATTGAAGATAATTGTTACAAAGTGAAAGGACTACTGTCGTGAACTCAGAATCTGTGAAAATATCATGTCTGTCAACAAGAACATTTCTTTTTGCAAGAATTTTTTCATCAAATTTCATATTTTTTTATGGCTCTGAATGTGGTGCAGGTCATAGGAGGAGCAGTTATTGTTGTGTTGCTTCCACTAGTTGCAAAAACTACTCAATCTGCATCATATGTATTCACGCACTTTGAGACTTCTCCTGCTTCAACAGGAATTCGAAGCAAGCCATATGCTGTAATTCTTTCCTTCCTTGTTAGTCAGTATTCACTCTATGGGTATGATGCTGCGGCGCATCTAACTGAAGAAACAAAGGGTGCAGACATCAATGGTCCAATTGCAATACTCTCGAGTCTAGGAATTATATCAGTTTTTGGATGGGCCTATATCTTAGCTCTTACATTTAGCATTCAGGTAATTGCAGTGCTAGCACATCAAAAAAGCATGCATTTGAATCCATTGCTGAATTGCAAAACTTCTAGTTTAAATATGTTGTATACTATTCTATGACAGCGTGATGGGCTTTGGCTTGTTGGTATTGGTTACAATCTAAGGTTTCTTTGATTTACATACTGCCAACAGGACCCTAGTTACTTGTACGATACAAACAATGAAACAGCTGGCACCTTTGTGCCAGCACAGATTCTATATGATGCATTTCATGGGCGATATCATAATTCCAGTGGTGCAATAGTTCTGCTGGTTGTTATATGGGGTTCTTTCTTCTTTGGAGGCCTTTCAATCACGACAAGTGCTGCACGAGTTGTATGTTACTAAACTTCTTGTATTCTTTTTCCTTTCTCTATTGAACATAAAGCTTATTAGCAGAACAAATGTTTGTGTTCTCAAAAACATGTCATCCCAATTATTTTTATTACCTAGTCATGCTACTCTGGCCAGAATTTCTTCTCCATAGAATGTTTAATTCTGACAAGGAGGATGTTTTGAACTTCATTTTCCAGTGTGTTACATAATCATAGGAAAATTGAAAATGTCAAACTTGTAAAAGATTCTCTGTACATTTTCTCTAATATGGTTTTCAAGTGTCACAGGTTTATGCTTTATCTCGAGATGGAGGCGTTCCGTTCTCAAGAGTTTGGCGTAAAGTGCACCCAAAGTACAAGGTTCCTGCAAATGCAGTATGGTTATGTGCAGTTTTATGTATGCTCTTGGGCCTTCCTATATTGAAAGTAAATGTGGTATTCACAGCTATCACATCAATCTGTACTATAGGATGGGTTGGTGGATATGCTGTTCCCATATTTGCCAGAATGGTTATGCCGGGGAAGAATTTTAAGCCAGGACCTTTCTTCTTGGGGCGTGCTAGCCGTCCAGTTTGTCTGATAGCATTCTTGTGGATATGTTATACCTGTTCAGTATTCCTATTGCCAACAATGTACCCAATTAAATGGGATACATTCAACTATGCACCCATGGCACTGGGTGTAGTATTGGGACTGATAATGTTTTGGTGGTTGGTGGATGCAAGAAAGTGGTTCAAGGGTCCAGTAAGGAATATTGGAACTTCACATGATAAAGTTTAGTAGTCTATGTAACATTTTTTTTTTTTCAGAGCTAAATATTCTGAAGCAATTATGGTTTTCATTTCATATGCATTTTAAGAGACTCCTATCATGGGCCTAAGTTAATTCCTTAAAGCTCTTTATAGAGTTTGGATTGCCATTTCTAAAAGTCAAAGTAGTCCCAAATTTCAGCTGAAGCCTTTATCCTGTGAAAGGACTTCAGTCTATGCTGTGCATTAAATATTGCTCTAGTGGAACACAATCTTCAACTAGTGGAACATGCCACTTTTTGTTTGTAAACTGCCTGTAAATTAGATTTTTCTATTTAATTGCAAGACAAAATCTTCAAGATAGAAAAGGTCCGGAGGACATGATTGAAACTACTAGCGATGTTAGTACTTGAGAGGAGGATGCCACCACATCAACTTGGGATCTCCAAAAGTTTCCAGGGTTGTCAGCTCGTGGAACTGCATTATTCTTGCCTATATTAATTGGTAACAACAAAAACTATTTGCTCCGACACTCAATTTTATTGAATTGCAATGACAATTATGTTAATTAGTTTGAGAAGGTGTTGCAACTAGAATGACTTTGGCAAGTCCTGTGCTTTCCCAAGCAACCAAATCCTCACGAATCTGATATCTAAAATCAACATGCATCATGATAAAACATTTTAAAACCAAACTAATAAGTATCAAATAGTGGTAACAGCAGGATATACACACAAAATATGTAATATCAAGCAATAAAATGGGTTACATTAAACCCCGGTGATTAATTATGTTATGTCCAAAAGAGTTTTCTTCAATTTTACGACAGGTAGCTTTCATCTTGAGAGCGAATAGGTGCAAGACATGATGATTCAATTCATTGAAACAAGATTTTGCTCTGAATAATAGTGGTAGAGATTCTTAAAATTTCAAGTATCAACAAGTATCAACAAGTTTACAAGGCATATCATCCTTTTAATGGATCCTCAAAGCAAGTATCCTGAACGTGCTATTTGAAGATGGCTCCGCAATGACAAAATCTTTGATAAAATCATTCCTATTCTCATTGCATTAACTAACCAAATCAGTCATGGGATGTCTCATCGAATGATCAAAGACATTTTATCATAAGCTCCTTTATCATGGACAGAACACCTTGACATTGCAACAATTTTTCAATCTACTATGCAGTGGGATGAGAAAATGAAATGCAACTACTGTGTATTCAATATCTAATATCTCAGAATAGTCGTAGAAATTGCACGTTATGCATGCAACTCTTCTCTTGGAGGAGCATTTTATCTTTAGACACCTATGGGGTCAAGCAACTCATCAAAGCTTTTGTAACCTCAAATTAAGCTTATTATTAGGTAACATCACAAGAGGATTTTTTAATATTTATTTGAAATGTGAAGAAAAACAACTAAGGGTAGGATCTCGTTTATAACCAGCAACCTAGATGGGAAAGTAGATAACACACGGAATGAGAAGATAAATGTATAAATTTTTTATATTAACATACAATTATATGTGATTATCCAGTGTAGGAACATGCCACTAATGTGTACAATGACTATCGATGTAGTGTGCCAAAATGAGTGAAAAATTAAATACGCTGAAGAATAATTAAAATGATTTGATATAATAGTGAAAATAAACCTTCAACAAGATGACACTTTCTTTGTAGAGCGTTTTCATTTCTATATTATTATACGCATTACGCTAATGCAATCGAAAGCTTGAAAGCTCTTACGCAGGTTTGAATATTTTTGAAGCTACATATTGTTCGTGTTCAGTTTCAATATAATTTTTATCTGTAAGGAGCATTATAATGCGGCATCTCAATATATATTTGCAGCCGAAACATGGCACAAGCCTGTTAAAGAGCATTTACAACCAGCAATCAAATGTAGGATATTTAGCCAGTGAATAAAGTAGCCATAGAAATATGGCGCAATTATTAGAAACATTGGGTAACCTTGAAAAACATTGCACAGTATATATACAAGGATATGGCGCAAGGCACCCCAATGTGTGATAGAGGTTTTTGTAAGATATATTGTGAAGGAAACACAAGTATGCATTGCAGAGTCATTCCATCATATAACACAACATTTTAATATTGCTAAGTTCATTTATTGGCTGGTGAATCAAGTTAGAAAGGCAAAGAAGAAAAAAGGATGCACATTCTAGTAAGGGGCGAGCATAAGTACAGTTAAAAGAGCCATTCAAATACATAAAGGAGGCGCAGCTAGAAGACAATGTATCTGACTGATACTAGCAAGAAAACAATGTGTACATTGTGTAGGATGTGGCATCCATAGCGGAAGACATATCAATCATGGCGTTAGCTCTTTCTAGTGTGGCGCAATACTGCGAACAAATATTGCCAGCATGGAGTTCTGCGTAGCAAGAAGAGAGAACAAGGGAGCCGCCAAGCAAATATCAACGTTTTTAGAACATCATGTGATAGGGTAACTATGGCGTGCAATGCAAGGAAGATCCAGCACAGCTCCATTTAGGAATTACATAAGCCTGTATGCAAGCTCAGTGAAGGACAAAAAGAGCCTTTCCGAACCGACAATAGAACGTTTTTAGTATTGTATAGTAGTACAGGGTGACACCCTTATTCCGGGAAACGTCCATGCAACCCCCAGAATGGGGGTTTGACCGTATTTATTAATTAATTGAAATAAAAAATCTATTGTATTCTGATTTTCCGTTAATTAATAAATACTATTAAATGTGCATTCTGAGGGCTAGATAGAGCCATTCAATCCACCTCTATTTATGGGTTGGTTTTGTAATGGAAGATAAAATTTAACAGTTGAAGAGTTAGTATTTCTGAACCTTGATGAATATGTCATCAACGGACTGCCCAACATTTAGGTGGGGGGGATTTTTTTCAAATTGGTGCGCCACATCATGCAATAGCTGCATGACATGGCAGATGAGACACAATAACATTTTTAAAAGTATTAGAAATCTTTTTTTGATGATGAGAGGATATTCATATTTTTATTTATTTAAAAAATATTATATTGAGAGATTAAGATGGGCTTTTGAGGTAATTAAAAAAAGTTTGATCTCATATGATTAAATCAAATGATTTTAATAAAAGGGAATTAAAGTCATGTTCTAAAAACAAATAAAAGACGAGATCTCATATATCCTCCTATTTAAAGTGAAAGTTCATGTCACCATAAATAAAAGAGGGCTTTGACCTCTTTAACATCATTTACCCTAAATGTCATTAGAAGTTCACAAAGGAAACTATAAGTGGAAAAGAAAACATAAAAGGAGAATGACAACTATTATGTAGAAGAGAGTGTTTTTAACTTGTAGAAAATCTTGGAGATTTTTATATAGAGAAAGATAGTTATGAGTAGATCAATGAGACCATTTGAACATTTAAAATTATATAGTTCAATTGGCTTTTGTGAGGGAAACACTTTTAAAATTGGTGTGCCATGGGACAATAATTGTATGACATGGCAGGTAGGACTAGATAAATATTTAAAAAAGTATTAGAATCCTTTTTCGGTGATGAGAGGACATTCATATTTTTCTTTGTTTTAAAACCATTCTATTGAGAGATCAAGGTGGGTTCGTGGGGTAATTGAAAAAGAAGTACGACTTCATATGAATAAAATAGATGATTTTAACAAAAGGGAATTAAAGCCATCTTCCCAAAACAAATAAAGGGGAAGTTCTTATTATGTCGTGATATTTAAAGTGAAAGCTCATGTCACCATAAATAAAAGAGGGTTTTGATCTCTTTAACATCATTTTTTAATGTCACTATAAGTTTACAAAGGAAAGTGTAATTGGGAAAGAAAAAATAAATGGTTATATAGAGAAAGACAATTATGAGTAGTTCAATGAGACCATTTCAACATTTACAATGATATAGTTCAATTGATCTTTGTGAGGGGAATGTTTTTAAAATTAGTGTGCCACGTGGCAATAATTGCATGACATGGTATGTGAGACTCCATAAACACTTTAAAAAATATTAGAAATATTTTTTAGTGATGAGAGGAAATTCATGCTTTTATTTATCTAAAAACCATTTTATTGAGAGATCAAAGTGGGCTGATGAGGTAATTAAAAAGAGAAGTATGACCTCATCTAATTAAATTGAATGATTTTAACAAAAGGGAATTAAAGTCATGTTTCAAAAACAAGTAAAAGGTGAGTTCTCTTTATGTCCTAATATTTAAAGTGAAAGCTCACATTACCATAAATAAAGATGACTCTATCCTCTTTAAAATCATTTGCGCTAAATGTCTTTAGAAGTTCATGAAGGAAATTATAAGTGGAAAAATAAAATAAAAGGAGAATTGAAATATCCCAAAAGGAATATTTTTCCAAATTAATTATATAAAAAATACAACAAATCTATTGAAAAATATGATGCCCAAGCCCTCATGAAGTTAATTTCCAACATAAATTGAAATACCCACAAAAATCCAACTATTTCTTCATTGTTTGGGCACTCGATTTGACAATGTTTGTACAAACATTTTTGGAAACACTTCTATTGATGGAATCTGATTTTAACACATAAATAATGCTGCTACAATAGAAAAATCTACAACAAAAATTGTAGCAACAAGAAATTGAAAGTATCTCTCCAAAGTCCCTCACAAAGCCGCATAACTCACACATTGACAACATTGAAAGACTTCAAATTGAGAATTAACAACCACAACATCTATATCTGATTTAAACTGGTATAAAAAGAAAATATTAATAGCCAAAATGATGTGCTACAACAAACACACTAAATACCAAAATGCAATCCAAACAACACCCAAAATTGCACACTTCTTCAGTTGCAACCTGCAACAATTACAAACACACATTGAATATATGAACTATCCTACAAATCCTTGAAGCTCCAATGCAATTCCTAGATTAATTTTTTCTTTGAACCAAATGAGTCTTATCCTTGGATTCCAATCTCCAATGGGTTTTCGTACACAAAAGATGTTTTTTTGAACACAAGTGTCAAAGCAAATTTTGACAAAGTTTTTGCATGGTAAAATGAAATGATCCAAATGAGAAGTAACCTAAAATATATAGATGAATGCATTCCCAACACCCCTTTTTTATAATTTGAATTTAAAACAATAAAAATAATAATAATTCTCAACTCCCTCCACTAATGTTGGCTAAAAATAACTTAGATTCTTGCTCCACCAAGTGAACTCATGTATTTTTCCATAATCACCATGAATAAATTTAATTCTTACGAGTTATAAAATGCCTCTAGAAGAATCCCACACCCCATTTGGAGGATAAAATAATAACATTTATTATTTAATATTTAACTATTGGATGTTAAATCTTATGGTCCATAATTAAATATTAAATAAACAATTTCCTTTTTCCATACCTTAGCCCATTGGAAATAAAGGGAATAGGCCAAATACTCCACCAACTTGAATTTAATTGAAATGAGACATTACAAGTTCACCTTCCCCAAGATTGCTCGTCCTCAAGAAATACAAATTTTGATGCTCTAAAATCTCAAGCCCTTCCCCTAAAACATCTATAGGTAGATTCTTACAATGAATACGACATTATGTTATGTTCATAATTTTCAAGTTTCTTATCCAAGTATCAATCATAGCTTCAAGAATCAAAAGTAGTCTCCCTTCATCATGTAAAGGAGGTGATTTAATTGAAGGAACACCATGCAAGCCAAGTGCCTTCTTCAAATGTGAAACATGAAAGATATTATGAATTTTACTATCTTTAGGAAGTTCTAGCTCATATGCCAATTCTCTCACTTTCCTCAAAATATTTTAAGGCCCATCAAATTTAGGCTTGAGATTTTCTACACCACTCTACTTGATGGATGATTGTTTATATGGTTGCAACCTTAAGAAAACCATGTCACCCACCTCAAAATATCTCTCTATATTTTATTTTTTTTTGCAAATTTGATGCTTGTTACAAATTATCCTTAAGTGACCTCAATATATTTTGATCATGTCCAATCAAACCACATGCTACAAGAACTCTACTATTTGACAACAAAAAATCAAAAAAATAAAGAACATCATATCCGTATAAATATTTAATTGGTGACATATCAATGGACATATGGTGTGAAGTGTTGTAGAAGTATTTTGTAATGCCTCGCCAAAGGCACAAGGCAAAAATTGATCAAACAACTTTTTTTTGAAACACACCAACCACAACATAAAAAGTATGACATCATGTCAAACTTGTACATGAGGTGCACACAAGTGTCGTGTGAACACCACTACAAAAAGAACAACAATAACAAGATGAAATCACCATTGCATAAATCAAGGTGGAAACAAAATAGAAAGACTAACAACTCTTGGGATAAATCTATCATGAAGAAAAAGAGAGAGAAGAGGAACATCTCTAACATGATGATCAATTACAATGCACGATCATGTTCTCTCGCAACCCAACTCTAGAATAGGATGAGGGAACCATCTACCTCCAATCCAAATCTAGATTGACTTAACCAACCAACATGAGGATAAGCCTTCACCAAAGGATGTCAAACCAAGAGATACAAACTCTCCACTAATTGGAATAATGATAGTCAAAGATGTGCCACCACAATGTGACATCATACAAATGGAAAGATACAACAATACAACCCTCAAGACCTATGAGGAGTGTTAGTGAAATTAACAAGACCAACCAATAAGGTTTACAAGGTGCACAATCTCCCTAACCCTAAGTTTGATAGACAACCAACTTTAGAAGAGTGCACAAAAAACAATGTAGGATAACCCATAAGTCTCAACGAGAAAAACTTAAGGAAAAGTTCCATACATGATTAGACCCCTAGGACCATGACAATTTTTTTTTATTTACATGGTTTACCCATCCGAGGTTTTGAAACTAAGAGGAACTACCATGTCCTAAAAGTGAGAAAACTTGACTAGGTTTTTGAAGACCTAGTCAATGAAAATGATCACCATAGATAAACAAAATGACATAAAAATTATTTGAAAAGGGAAGAAGGATTAGAAAATCCTAATCTAACCATGGTTAAGAGGTTTTACATTCTAGAAAATGTATGGGAATGAGGCTGCCCCTGCACAAGACTAGGCCGTCCCAAAACACTTGGTGAAATTTTTAGGATAAATCTAACCTTCAAACTAGGCCGCCTTAGTTTCCACTAGGTTTCCACACTTTCCACTAGGATAAACCACCCCAGAATGCTCTAGGCCACCCCAACACACTTAGACAATTTTTTGGAAGACTGGGTAACTTGGCTTACAACAGGGCCACCTTGGTACAATACCAAGCCACCCAATTATGAAATTTAGCTAATAAATTACTTTCAAACACCAAATGAAATGTTACTAAGTTAATTTTAGTCCTCCAAGGAATAATTAAATTCATAAGAATTTATGATTGTGCCCAACACCAACACCAAGACACATAACTAGGCTAAAACAATAACTTTCGAAAATGAGTTACAATCCATCTCACAAGAGACATCCACTTTACAAATTACATTACAATACATTACAATTACATAGGAAAGGACTCAAATGTCATTTAAAAATTAAATTACATTCAATTAAACTAATAACAACAATGAATGATGGAGAAGATGATATTGATGCCAAACAGTTTGCTCCTCAAACCTCCGAACCCCAATGGTGGTTTCCATGCCACCCTACCGCATGAAACCAACAGGTTCATTTACACCATGATAGAAGATGCCACAAATCCCAAATACACTCACACAAGACACATTGGGAAAGGGTATACACTCACGCCAATCATAGAGTAAACATTTATCAAGCATATCACACAAGGATAGTTGAGATAGGCAAGCATCAAATGATGATCCAAATCATAAATCCATTGGCATGAACACAATGGTACACATAAACACTCACATTGGGCACATCCACCAATAGAGGAAATCACCCATAATCATATAGCAAAAGGACCAAGTTCTAGAGTCCACACATTTTCTGAACTCAAGTTAAGGCACACAAACCGATGCATAATTTCCAATTTCATAAAATTTAGATAAAATTTCCATAATAAATATTATCATAATAAATACATGAAGTACAACTTTGTCAAACACTCCAAAACATTCATCACACCCTCCAACGAGTGGATGTGTAAAAATTAATGCAAGATGCAATTTTATTCAATTTCAATGATATTTTCACACAATGCATAACATCATGTTTTACGAGGTTCCATCAATTGATAAAATTAAACTTCAATCATTTTCATACAAAATTTTCAAAACTTTCAATATTTTCACAATGCAAAAACTAGACATTTCCCAATTCCACCATGGAAATTCATCAAAAATTCAAATTTTAAACATTAAAATTTTAAGAATACCCTGTGGTGGAAAAAGTGTTTGTAAGGGGAGAAAATGTACATGAATTATATCAATTAATTCAATCAAAATGAAATCAAAACAAGGATTATGACCCACCTACTCATGAAATGTAATTGCCATCTAGCTAAGAATTCAAACAACAAGGTTAGCATAATCAAATTGAAACACAAATGAATTCAAAACTACACAATCTTACCATCCCATGGTGGAGTGTATTTCTGTTGATTTGATATGTTGGATTTCCTTTCAACACAAAGCCTCCATGATTGCAAAATATTGATAATATGACCTAGAATGCAATGGTGAATGCTCAATTTGCTTCAAGACTCATTTGGACATGATTTCTTCACAAATTCTCTAGATGAATTATGAGACGGGTGAGGGTTCTTTTATAGATTTGGAGAAATTGGATCAATGGATGAGATTGAGTTAGAAACCCCACAAAGAAGGGTTGAGATTGATCAAAAACACCCACCAAGGAGAGTGAATCAAGGAAGATGGATGAAGGAGATTAGTTAGAACTCAAGCTCGCTCCACCATTTTAGGAAAATATTTGAGATGTTTAAGATCAAGGGATGAGAATTATCAAGATCAAGGGCTAGAAATGGTTGATACAAGTTGGTTGAGATATTTTGAAATGGAATATTCCCAAGGAATATGCTTTGTGGAGGGAAAATAGGGTAGTTAAATAATTAGGAATTATTTAATTCATGTGACAAAAAGATTAAGATATGTTAATTAAATAATTGAGATTATTTAATCATGATGGGATTGGAAGAATAAAGATGATACTAATTAAATAATTAGGATTATTCAATTAGGGCGATAAAAGGGAATTATTAGTGATGAAATGGATGAATTAATTAAACAATTCAAGATCATTTAGTTAATAGAGAGAAATAGGGTTAATTGGTGAAAATGATGTTAAAAGAGGATTATGATGCAAATGAAGTGAAATGCAAGGATGCGAATGAAAGTGATGCCAATAATGGAGAAATGTGATTCAAGATGTGAGATATGCATTAAGGCATTTTGACATGTCTACATTTTTCCCCTCTGTGAAACAATGTACTTGCTGCGTTGTTTCAAACAATTCGATGCTCAAATCAAGATTTTTTTTTTATGATGCCCCATTGTGCCCCGACGGCTAGTAGAAGGATGATAAGATGCTAGGTTGCCCCCTCGAGAGGTTGGTTGAAAAAATGACTTTTTCAGGGTGGGCTCGCGATAATGTTTAGGAGTAGTTCAGATGCGTAGAGGATGAAAAATTTGTTGGAACACAACAATATACTGAGAGGGGGGGGGTGAATCAGTAGATCTTAAAACTCAGCTCTTAAACTCTTTTGTGCAGTCTAGCTTCTCAAGCCCTTAATCACTACTACAAATTAATTCCACACAAAATACCATAACACATGATGTATGTGGAAAACCCAAGATGAGAAAAACCACGGTGAAAAAATCCGCTTGAGTCTACTGCTCAAATCCAGTGTCACAAATAAATCTTCTATTACAATGTTTAAGGGAAACAACCCTAAGGAAGCACCAACTCCCTAATTTAGGAACACCAACTCCAAGGAGACACCAATCCCCTACTCTGAGCACCAACTTAGCTATCTAATGGCACCGACCACTCAGATTTACAATGAAAAATATAAAGTGATTCAAATGAATCCAGTTCTCTGTTACAAGTATGATTTGTAACTGCTCATACCTTTCTTGCATCTTTGCAAGCATCCTTTCTTCCATTGTTGCTGCAATCTCAACTACACATCCTCTCTTCTCTGCACTTAGAACATTCACTATTCTATCTTGTTGCACTACACTCTACACCTTGAATGTTAACCCTTGATGATGTTCTACCTTTTGTTTGGGTTCTACTCATTCATCACTTATGCATTCTCTATTGGTAACTTCTCTCACTCTTCTCTCTATCTCTACTCATAACTCTGATCTGCAACTCTATATCACTATAGGTTGTTCTCTTACTCTTCACATACTTCTACAATAGATACAACTCCTCACAATTTTATAATTGTCTTTTTTTCTTTTCTTCACCAACCTACAACCTCACTTCCTTGAGATGTGCACCATTGTCTAGATCATCTAGAACCCTCTATTAGGGTCTTTTTGTCATTTTACCAATTTTCTATGTAGTGGTTCCATATACAATATATATATTTTTTCCTTGCCTTAGTACTGCCATTTCACCTATTAAGCAATAAAATATTTGCTAAATGGTTACCTGGTAATTTGTGCAAAAGTTCCCATTTTTCCATCCTTTTACTTGATTCCACCAACTTGCAATCACTGCATCAAAATTTTCAACACCATCGAACCCATCTAGAAGCATCTCTTAGGGTTTCCTTCATTCACCAACTTCTCTAGGAAGCTACCGTTTATCGAGACAATTAACCATCTACCTTATTCAATGCATTCACCATATTTCTCTACACTCCACCTATTAGGGTTTCAATCACCTTTTAAATCACTTTTAAAAATGTTGACAAAAAATTGCATTGATTCACAATGAAGATGTGAAATCAACTAATAAAAATGTGCCACATGTCAATTCTTTATTTGTCCTTAAACACCACTATTGCGGTTTCCAAGCTAGTTTAGATTTCTTGAACCCTTTCTTTTCTTTCTTCATCATTAATTTTTCTCTTTCAAGGATTCCAAGGCAATCTGGATTTCCCAAACTCTTGTCCTTTCATGGAATCCGAAAGAGTGCAAATTCTTTGAAGACACTATTTTGCAGATTCCTTGACCACACAGATTACCAAAAATCACCATCTTTGCTAATTCCATGCATATGTGGATTACCCGGAAACACCATCACTTCACTTTTTTGTGAAATTCTTTCTCATGTGGATTTTCTGAAATTGACCACCACTTCACTTTTTGCAAATTCCTTTCTCATATGAATTACCCGAAAATATTATTTATGCAAATTCCTTTGGAGTAAGAAACTCCTGAACATGTCTTTCCTATCGGGTGTTGAGGATCGGGGATCCCTTCTTCATGCCAAACTAAAAAACATACCTCTAAACAATGAAGAACAAAGTCCTTTCGTAGTTCAGGATTTAGGGTTTCTCAATACTCGATACTGTAGACTTCACAAGTAAAGGTTACAATGAACCTCCGAAGTCCGAGTGCCGAAAACCTTCAAACTTTCTAAGTCATTTTCATATGCATTTGGTAAGTGATAAGCCTAGAGACCGATGCCTGATTCTCTTCAGAGCTTCTAAGTGATTTTCAAGTTATTTGATAAGTGATAAGCTCAAAATTTGAAACCTTCTAACTTAGCATAAATTTGACTAAGCCATTTACACCTCTTCTATATAATGTTGCACAAATCTTCTTTTGACTTCAATGACACCATTATGCCAAAATATCCTTTCATAATTAGGTCCAACTCATCTCTGATCTCCTTTGACATCAATGACAACTTTTACATTAATGCCAACCTCCTCACTAACATGATCAGTTCCATCTCTCCTCTGATCCCCTTTTGACATCAATGACAACTATATGCCAACAATTTCCTTTTTTTCATTGATGTGAAAACCAAATGCTCACTGATACTAATTCATGCTCTATACCAGTACCATCTTTACTCTCAACCCCTTGCTTAGATACTTGAGCATTTGCATACTTTCTCCCCCTTTGACATCAATGGAAAAGGGATGCTCCAAAACATCTTGTTCCTGGATGCTCCATGTTGCTGTAGCCTCTACTTCTTCTCAGCAATGGAAAAGAGAATTTTCTCCCCCTTTGACTGATACCAATAGTAGAATTCTCTATTTTTTCTCTATACCAACTGAACCATATTCTTGACACCAATTGTTCATATCATTCCTTAATACCAAGTGTGTAGACTATTTGCTTCAACTGATTATTTATGCTCTATACCAATTAACATTATGAACCACACTATACCAAGTATGACATTAATTTGATACCAAAAGAAAATCCTCCTTAGACCTTGCTCCATTCTCTTCTCAACATACTTGAGCATTTGCTTCAAGACTGCTTTGTACCAATTCACAATGGTCTTACACAAATTGAAACCACTCTATACCAATTTTAACAAAAATAATTGTGAGTGAAATTAGAGAATAGGTCTCCCTCAAATATATCTCTATGTCTTGTAGACAAGGAGCATTTCTCTCAACAGAGCAACTACACAACTTCTCTCCCAATTACAGATACTCTTTTCTTTTAACAAGCCATACAAGGAGAAAAAGTGTAACTATAAAACCGCAACCATCAAGTCATTAGAATTTTGTAAAACCAGTTACCTTGATCTATCCTTTCATTTCCAGGGATGAATAAGATACCAATGAAGCTCCCCCTGGATTCATGCCCTATCACTAATGTTTAGTGATATAAGGAAGGAACAACCACATTGAGTGCTACCTGCTGAACTTTTACTCTCTACACCTTCTTGTGTTTCTTCTCTGTCTTGTCAACCTTCTTCTCAAGTATATGTGAACCATCTTTCACTCTAGAGGACTAATTCTTTCTTTCATAATGTGCTATTGGTGTTACACAATTTAATCTACAACTCTTAGCTGTGTGACCAAAGTTATTACAATTTTAGCACATTACATTCATGTTTACTACAAGAGCAAATGAATTCCTTTACATATATTTTGTGCTTATTCTAGGTGCATCTCTACACTCACAAGCCTTACGACCAAACTGATTACATGAATAACACTAACCATAAAAAAGAGAGGAATACTTGGTCATATCTTTTCTTTGTGTAGGATGAGGTGGTATTCTTTGATTTGACTTCTTCATATATCTTATCCTTGAGAATCTTTTTGCTTTAGCTCCCTTTATATGTTGCTTTCTCTTCAGTTGTTTAGGGATTAATTTTTCCACCTTCTTATGTGTTGTGGGCATCTTCTAATAATCAAGAACTAAATGGTTACTGTTCTTCTTGTTTGCAACAAGTCTCTTTTCTTCTTCAACTCTCTTCTTATCAACAACAAGGTTCTTTTCCTCTTTTGTTGTCTTCACCTTAGCAGTTCCTTTTTCTGATTTTCCATTTGCTGAGGCCTTTTCCTTGTAACAACTTGTGCAAGCTTTCTCATTCTTTATGCAACCTCTTTCTTCTACTCTAAATCAGTCAAATAATCTTGCAGATGTAGGACTCTTCCCTTTCTCACAACCAAGGTCAATCTTCACTCTTGGTCTTGATGGCTTTTGTGATCTAATAAGCTCATCTAACATCTTAAATCCATCTTTCAACTTCAAGCCTTTATCAATATGCTCTTTAAAATCTCTTGAATCTTTTCTTAGAGCAACTATCTCTGCTTGCAACTTCATGCATTCATCTAATTTAGACTGTAGTTCAAATTTAACTACATCTTCTACTCTCTTTGCTTCTTCCACTTGCATCTTCAAGCTGATCACCATTTGATTAGATTCTTCAAGACTCTTGGTCATCTTATCAATCTCCTCTTGTGCGTGAATTTTATATTCTTCATTTTCTTTCTTCAAACCTTTGATCTCATCTAGAGCACAAATGAGTTTACCTTCAAGGTCCACTTTTCCTTTTTTCATTAGAGATTTCAACTTCTCCTTCCTTTTTACTAGACCTTTCAACTTCTTCATTAGAGGTTGTTCCAAAATCCATGAACATGGATTCATTTCCCTCAATCTCATAGGTACTTTCATTTTCATCATCTGAGCTGCCACTAACATCAGATAACCTATTTTCTTTTCTTGTGTGCATATTCTTCTTATCCATTTGCTTACTACTATTTTCTTGCTTAGAGTTATACTTTTCATCATGAATGCATTCGGAAGCAAGATAAGCAGTTTTACCTCTACATTATCAGGAGCCTCTCCTTAGTATTTTGATGAGATCAACTTGTTCCTTGTTAGACTCCTTAGATCTGGAAGTAGATACTTCTATTGTTTCTCTTCTAGCTACAACTTCTCCTATGAACACATCTGCACTCTTCTCATCTTCACTTTCCTTCTGTCTTTCAGACTCACCTCCATGTGTTTGAATCTTGGCCCGCATATTATTTTCTTCACCTTTTTACATCCTCCTTAACTTGTTCCATGTATCATGTGTAGTTTGATAGTGTATAACTTTGGCAACCATGGATCATGACAATCCACTCAGAATTGTAAAATTTTCCTTAGCATTGTCTTCAAAATACTTCTTTCTAGTGATAGTAGTGGGAGGAGTGGCACAAAATTTGTATCCCTTCTCAACTAACATCCACACATTAGACCCTAGTAATTCCAGATGTGTCTTCATTTTGCTGCTCCAACACTTATAGTCTGATTCATCAAAGAGAAATACTACTTTTGCAGATGAGCCTTTCTTACCAACCATTTTGTGTTCACTTTACCAAGATCTACCCGACCTGATTAAGCTTCTCCTAGGGAACCTAGGGCTATGATACCAATTTTTGGAACACAACAATCTATTGAGAGGGGTGGGGTGTGCAGACTAGCTTCTCAAGCCCTTAATCACTACTACAAATTAATTCCTTTTAGCACTTTATGCAGATTTACTAAAATACTAGAGGGATAACCATACACGCACAAAAGCCCATAACACATGATGTACATGGAAAACCAAAGATGGGAAAAACCACAATGACAAAAGCTGCTTGAGTCTACTACTCAAATCCAATGTCACAAATAAATATTTTGTTACAACGTTTAAGGGTACCAACCCTAAAGAAGCACCAACTCCCTGATTTAGGAGCATTGACTCCAAGGAGACATCAGTCCCCTACTTTGAGTACCAACTTAGTTATCTGATGGAACTAACCACTCAAATTTACAATGACAAATATAAAGTGATTTGAACGAATCCAGTTCTCTATTACAAGTCTGATATGTAACTGTTCATACCTTGGAAACTTTGCAAGCATCCTTTCTTCTACTATTGCTGCATCTCAACAACACATCATCTCTTCTCTGCACTCTCTTCTTTATCTCCTCCGCACTTAGAAAATTCATTGTTCTATCTTGCTATACTGCAATCTGCACCTTGAATGTTAACCCTTGATGATGTTCTACCTTTTGTTTGGGTTCTACTCATTCATCACTTGTGCATTCCCTATCAGTAACTTCTCTCACTCTTCTCTCTATCTTTGCTACATAACTCTGATTTGTACCTCTGAATCACTACAGGCTGTTCTCTTACTCTTCACATACTTCTACAACAGATACAACTCCTCACAATTTTTTGATTGTTTTTTTTCTTTTCTTCACCGACCTACAACCTCACTTCCTTGAGATGTGCACCACCATCCAGATCATCTAGAACCCTCTGTTAGGGTTTTTCTGTCGTTTTACCAATATTTGTGCAATGGTTCCATATATAATATTTTTGATTTTCCTTGCTTTAGTACTGCCATTTCACCCAATAAGCAATACAATATTTGCTAAATGGTTACCTGGTAATTTGTGCAAAAGTATCCATTCATCCATCCTTTTACTTGACTCCACTGACCTGCAATCACTGCATCAAAATTTGCAACTCCATTGAACCCACCTGGAAGCATCTCTTAGGGCTTCCTTCACTCACCAACTTCTCTAGCAAGCTACCATTTATCGATCCAATCAACCATCTACCTTATTCAATACATTCACCATATTTCTGTATGCTCAACCTATTGGGGTTTCAATCGCCTTTTAAATCACTTTTAAAAATGTTGACCAAAAATCGCGTTGATTCACAACAAAGATGTGAAATCAACTAATAAAAATGTGCCACGTGCTAGTTCCTTATTCATCCTTAAAAACCACTGTCGTAGTTTCCAAGCCAGTCCAGATTTCTTGAACCCTTGCTATTCTTTCTTCATCATGAATTTTTCTCTTTTGTGGATTCCAAGGCAGTTCGAATTTCCTGAAGCCTTATCCCTTTGCAGAATCCAAAAGAATGTGGATTCTTCAAAGATACTATTCTCGTGGATTCCTTGACCACAGGGATTACCTGAAATCACCATCTTTGCTAATTCCATGTACATGTGGATTACCCAAAAACACCATCACTTTACTCTTCACAAAATCCTTTCTCATGTGGATTTTTTGAAATTGACCACCAATTCACTTTTATTGAATTCCTTTCTCATGCGGATTACCTGAAATTATTATTTTCACGAATTCCTTTGGAGTAAGAAATTCTCAAACATGTCTTTCCTATCGGGTGTTGGGGATCGAGGATCCCTTCTTCTTCATGCCTAACTAACAAACATACCTCTAAACAGTGAAGAACAAAGTCCTTTTGTGGGTTGGGATCAGGGAAAAATTTAAGAAACCTCCCCTTGGTGAAGGTGTAAAATCCTGGTGAATCTTGTATACTTCCCAATAAAAATATTAATTTTAGTGGCAAATTTTTTCATTTTTCGGGAAAAAAATATCGATTGGCGAATCTTTTATAATCACTCGAAGTCTGTGGAAAATCCCAACGAATTGCAATGTTTTGTAAACCAATAAAATATTCTAATTGGCGATTAAAAACCTATTTTCAAACCAATAAAATATTTTCATTGGCGAATTAAACCTGTTTTCAAAATAGAGAAATTTTTTTGTTGGCGATTAAATTTTTTTTTGAAACAAAAAAATATTTTCATTGGCCAATTAAACCTATTTTCAAATGAATAAGAAAAAAAATTGGCGAATTAGAATAATCTCAAACTAATAAAAAAAAATTTAGTGCCGAGATGTCAACGCAAATTAATATTACCATGACTGTTGGATGAATTTTCGATGGACGACTGTAGTTGCATTCTGGAAGTATATCTCTAAAGCACTAGATTTGTGAATTGAAACCTCTGGAATTACACTAGAATCGTTAGATGCGGACACATGGTGAGATCAAGGCTCATCATTGCGGTAATGAACCCGATGGGTTGGATTTTGGCGATGAGTGATAGAAGAACTTAAGTGGCAGAAATATGCACGTGTGCATAAAGTTTGTTTTAAAAGAGGGACCACCTAGGAAGAACATAGGACCAGGGCTTAAAAACTTAATCTTCCATATGTGCGAAGGATATTCCATATCTGTAGTTAGATGTCAGTGCAAATCAATATAACCACGACTGTTGGATGAATTTTCAATGGATGGCTGTAGTTGCATTTCAGAAATATATCTCTAAAGCACTAGATTTGAAAATTGAAACCTCCAGAATTACACTAGAACAGTTAGATGCAGACATGTGGCGAGATCAAGCTCATTGCTCATTAATGCCAAATCTTAGTTTTTGAAGAAAGTGTGGTTGCAGTACTATTGGCGGTGGTGCATATTAATGCCATATGAACATCTAGAGCGATTGATTAGATAGCTTTATATTGAAAAATGCACGATGTACTGTAGAATCGTAGATGATGATGTCAATAATCTAGTGATCTAGTGAAACAAGATTTTTAATGATTTCATATTGTTTGAGTGGCACTGGCAATTTTGAAAATTGACAACTTGTTAGCTTGAGGTACATTTTGCATGTAGCCAGGCTGTTAGAGTACAAATGTTAATCAAATTAAACATTTAAATTGTAAATGTAAGGCTTAAGTTACACGAATTGATTAAGTTGGTTTTTTGGTTCACGCAAAATCATGATTATGACTATACCCAACCTCACACGTGACACATGTGAGGTGTACACAAGGACCAAGCTAGTATTGGCACTATTGGTGACACTATTGGCCCATAAATAAGGATAATAAGCACAACTGAAATAATTTGTTGAAGGCTAAAGGCTATACTATTGAGTGCAATGTTTGAATTGTCATAAGGGTTTTCATTTTGTAGGGTTAATAAGGATTTAGGAAGAAGATGATGTGGTATTATTGGGGATATTGTAAATTCTCTTGCCTACAGTTATGTAGTTACGGAGTAAAAGACCAATTTCCTTCAAGTTCAAAATGGGTGGAATTAGAAAGAAGTTAATTTGGTTCACCTAACTTCTCAAAAAGGTTTTGAGCTAGGATGAGGAGCTCTGATGGAGATAAGTGCTCTCCTAGTACATGGAAGTTGCGAGTAAAAGATGGGAGAAATTTTACAACCCTTCATCTTTTGCATGACTCTGATTTTCAAAGGGGATAAGTACATTTTGTATCTTCACAGCTCCCATTTCCCCATTTTGATTGCCCCCCTTGTTCCCAATGCATTTATTTTTAGAGCCCATGGCTAACTCGACAAGTCCCATGCATTTATTTTTAGAGCACATGGTTGACCCGACAATTCCCATTAATTTTAAGAGAAACATGTATTACATTTACATTTTCACCAGTAGTCCAGCAGAAGCCTGGTGCTTGCGCTTACGTTTGTATTTGTATTATGTAATAATGTGACATTGTAATTTAATTGTAATAAAATAAATGGTTGTGCTATTAATGTGACATTGTAATTCATTTTATTAAGTCCTTTGCAATGATAAGTGCTATTAATGGTTGTGCTATTAAATTATTAATGTGATATTGTAATTCATTTTATTAAGGCCTTGATGTCAATCCTAGCACAACACATTAAAGGTTAAAACAACTTTAAAAAAATGTTTATTATTTATATCGTAAATTACTCAATCATTCAATGAACATTTGATGTATGGTTGTAGTTGCATTTTGAAATGAAATGCATAGAGTGCTAGGGTTACGAACTTAAACGTCCAAAATCACCATATAATTGTTAGATTTACAAAGATCAATAGTTCAGAATTTGTTGTCAATGCAGGACTAAATGTCTTGTTTTAAATATTGTCAATGACAACCATGTACTAATTGTGTAGTCTAGAAGCAACACGTAGATGTTTCAGTTTCATTCACATTACTGTTAAAAAAAAAATCACTTTCTACTACGAAGTGATTTTATTTTTAAGTGAGAGGGTCAACACACGGGGAGATTTCAGTCTTCAGTTTGCTATTTGTAGTGCACCACCCTGTTCTGGGTTCCACAGTTCCACTTCCAACAAAGCCATTCCAGTAACCCAATTTCCATGATTGTTAGCATTAATCTTTTCAAGAATCCAAAATCTAGGTAAGTGAAAGAATTCCTGTGGCTACGTTTCATCATTTGATGTTTCTTAAAATCTTATTTTGTCATACTTTGAAGTTTAGGTTTAGGGTTAAGAGGCTTAAGAATTAAGAAAAATTAAGGAGGACTAATAGGGAATTCACAATTTCATATTGTGTTAGCATGTCTACCACTAGTACCACTAGAGCAATGTTGGATAAAAAAATACATTATGCAAAATTTCTTAAAACCTTGGTTTCACTGATGAATACCATGATATTTATGATCTTGAAACCTATGGTAGGCATACCTCAGAACTTAGATTTTCATCTTAGAATAATATTGCAAAGCAAATGCAAGTTAATAGTATTAGTGCACTGTGGGTAACTAGATTAGGGCGCATGATGTTACATGAGGTTTTTCGTTGCCCAGAATTTATCATGGTCTGTGCCCTAAATTATGATAACAAAAGATAAGTTGTTAATAAAGATAGCAAAGAAGAATTGTTATCCATTAATGCATAAGAACTTAGAAAAGTGTTGGGGTTTACAACCGAAGAATTTGGAAATGTCCACATTGACCTAGAAAAGCTTGCTAGTGATTATGAAGCACTGGATGAAATGGAGAAAAGATATTTCTTAAATAGAATAGTTCAGGATAGAAACAAATTGAAAGGTGATCATAAGCCTCCTTATGATTTGGATATTTTTAAACCATGGGTTCAGGATACTATTTCCATGCTAGCATTTTTCCTCGGATTGGATAGCAATTTGGAAGTGGGTGCAAGCCTCCTTGAAATGGTATATAATATCCATTATGGTGTTCCACATGCCAAATATAATTTTATTGGGAAAATTGTAGAATCCATGCATAAACAATTTTTAATGATTAAAGGAGGTTCCACCAAGACATTTAGGTTCACAACCTACTTGTGCTATCTTTTTCTATTCAAATTTAGAGAAATGTTTTAGACCAACAAGCTACAGATTCAACCCTATAGTAATGCTAAGGAAAAGAAAATGGCTCTAGTAAATGAATGGACCAATGTGATAAGGATGCATTATTCTTGAAGGAACTATAGTCATTTTATAGATTGCTTTTTGGCTCCATTGCATCAAGAAATTACAAATACTCCAATGCCTAGATTGCCTATGTCATGTAGAAACTGCATTCAACTAGGAAAAAAAATACAATTGGCTGATTAGTACTTAATGGAAGAATATATTGTGCTAAAATTTTATGGATTGGGAGTACAACCATACAAACTTCTAATACATGTGACATAAAAGGGTTTTGCTTTGGAATATGTAAGGCAAATGTAGAGTACTGATGAACTACACTTTACTGGTCAACAAAAGAAGACCTTATTTCCTTCTTTACCTTTTTCATGTGGAGGGATCACATTCGAGAGAAAAGAATTTAGTGTGGCACATAATCTTTTAATTTTTTTGATTTTGATGCTATCTGTCATTGGAAGTATGATCCATGTGAGACCATTAAATCAATGATTGGGCTCAATAAGAATGCTGCAAGTAGAATTCATCAAAGTAAACCCTTGCTTGAAAAATTGAGAAACAAGGATTCTTGGGATGAGGTCAAAATAACAATGGAAAAAAGTGCTGCTGAGAATGGTATTTCTTTTGAACAATTGTTAGTAGAAATTATGGAATTGCATCGAAAGAAAATCAAGAGGTACAACAATTTTTATGAAAAAAGTGATAAACCATCTAGTAGAGTAAAAATGCCAGATTCTCTAGAGAAGGAAGTTACATAAAAAATTGGTCACAATAAAAAATTACTGCCTTTTGGTCTATGAGGAAGGAGTTAGGTGATCCAAGAGATCTTGCAGAGTATGGAGATAATGAAGAAGATCATGAGTTTAGCAACTTGTGGAATATAGAGCATCTAGATGAACAAGAAGATAAAGAAAGTGATGATGAATCTAATGATGATAGGGAAGAAGAAATCCATGTCAACTTCAAACTTGGTTTAAGTAAGGCCACAAAAGAAGCATATACCATAGGATAAAACATAGCTAAAAAAATGGGTTATGAAGGTGGTCCTTTGGGGTCCCAAATATAAGGCCCTTGGATGGTAACAAATGTAGAGCATATATAGAAAAGAAGTTGATAAATTTAGCCTTGGGCTTGGAGGTGAAAAAGTATACCTAGGGAATAAAAGTCAATTTGTTAGAGCTTCAAATCCTCATCCTCATGGTCAAACACAATCACAACTAGGACATGCCCATGGTGGAGAGCTTAGTGCAACTGTCATTTCCTTTGGTGGTGATGATATGGGTATTAGTACTAGTAGTGGTCAACATGTGCTACAACAACAAATTACACACAAGAGTAAAACAATACAATATACCATAGAAACACCAGGTGATCAAGGCATATAGAAGAGGCAAAGGATTTTGACAGGTCTAAGTCACACTACCAGTGGATCCACCACAAAGGAGTTATTTCTAGGTACTCCCCCATTGCTAGTTAGTCTGGCTGTGACATCATTAGCAACTGCAAATACTCCTATTCCTTCACCATTCAAGCATTCCATTGTTCCTGCATCCCTAGGTTTTGATTACATTGAAGAGTTTAAAAAGAAATCAGACATGAATAAAAATGAAAAGAAGCAATTGATGGAGAGTGCATCTACTGTAACTTTAGAGCCTGCAACAACCATGGTATTACCCACATTTGACACAAATAAAGAAATCATGGAGTACACAATACTTGCTCCCACAGTTCAAAACAAACCAACAAATCAGATGGCTCAATCTGAATTCTAGGTGAACAATATTCAATTGAATTTTTCTAGACTCAAATACTGACAAAATTAATGTATCAAAGAAGAACAATGAATAGGTGTACACATCATTGCTAAATCAAGATAGAGAGAAAGAAAGTTTGCAAACTCAAGTTGAAAAGTTACAGGAAGACCTAGCAAATGAGAAAGCAAAGAGGAAAGCAACAGATAACAAGAGCAATGAATTAGAAAAAAGAATAAAAAAATCTTCCTCTACATCAACAAGCAAAGAGGATAAGTAGAATGAGACTGCAGTGAATGAACTGAAGCAAAGGCTAGATGAGAGCAACAAGAAATGTGATGAGGAAAAATCCACTTTAGAAAAATTAAGACTAAGCATTGCGAATGGAAATGAACAGTGGGAAAAAAAATGGAGGAGAGAAAAATAAATGAAAGATTGTTGGCAAAGTTGATGGAAGCAAAAAATGAAATTAAGTCTTGTCAAAATAAGTTATCTGCATTTTGTAGAGAAACAATGAGGCATATGAAACAAAATATCTGGGATGAAATGATGCAGAGGATTGATCATTTGTGTGACATGAAATTGATTGATGCTATCAGACATCATAAGAAACTCAACAAATATTTAGTGGACAACAAAAATGTGTTGGCATTAGAAAAATATGCAAATCAAATTCAACAAACACTCTACAAAGCTACTGACAATGTTTTGAAATCAAAAGGGATTACTAATTGGCTTGCTACATCAATGACGTTATCATCTATCATTGAAAAGTGTCTGAGAATGCGTGAAACAAAGGAATATTTTCATTTGGCTGCAAACAAGATGAAGAAGGTGGATGAAAAGGTAAGGAACTTCACAAAGCTTGAATTTCCAGAGGCTTTTGACACAAATGAGTGATTCATTGGAAATAATGATTTCAGAAAGAAGATGGAGGATGCAAGGAAGATTGATTTGGGCTAGTTTCCTCAGAACCTAGATGTGGTGAACTATTTGGATTCCATCAAACCATTGCTATCCTTGAAGGAAAAATTGACTGAAGAATCCAAGACAGGTTCCAATTTGAATAATGAATTGTTAACAAATATTAAGTCAAACATCATCAGTTAGAACAAATGACAATTCCACCACCTGAATAGTGGAAGTTACTAGAAAAGGTGTTGCAGTGATTTGATTTTTGATAATATGAGTTTCCAAGTTCCAACTCAACTTTGTGCAGAGTTGTATTTGAGCAAGATCTTGCATTGCTAATGCATCTATGCATTCCTTCATGTGATAATCAATAAAAAAATTCAAATTTAGACTTCAATAATGTGTTGATGTTCAATTATTTGTATTATTTATTTTATTAGTTGAAGAAAAAGTCTGGTAGTGGTTTCAACTACTAGATACACTTTAAATGATTGTTGATGTTCATTGTTGTATATGCTACTAATACTATTGTTAATATGTTATTAAGCATTGAGTTGAGTGATGAATCACTGAGTACATGTTCACATTTTACTTTTAACACAATTAAACTATGAACTATAAGGTGATTATAATTCCATACATCCATAATATTAGTGAAATTGCATTACAATTCACACATCAATACTAAATCTCCATGACTACTTATCAGATCCACTAAAAAAATATATGAATTCATGCTTTAATCAAGGTACTTTAACTTGTTCATTAAACCAGAGCCAAAATTAAAACATACATCAATGCATAATGACAAAGAAGATTAATGAAAGATCATTGATAAGATTTCATTAATAATTCATGTAAAATGTTACAGTTGGAGAGATGATAGACTCAAAATAAGAGAGAAAAACAAGCTTAGTCGCTAATCCTCTGAGTTTTATAACCTTGTCACAGAGTTCTAAATTTCCATAACTTCTTGATTCCTTGACTTGGTTCACTTTGTTGAGTAATTGAGTTGCAAGTCTTTGTTGGTCATCTTTGTAGTCGGTGGAGGATGAGAGAGTTGTTTCAATATAGAAAGACAATGGTGAAGTTCATGTATACGTAACCTTTGAGTTATGGTGTGTGGATTTATTCTGCTTTTGTTGAGTAGTTTGCCAGTGGATTATCTATTATTGGAATTGGAATGATATATTTTTGGTTAGTTTCACTACTGTGGTTACTATCACTCAAAGTCACAGTTTTGGTGCTTTTCCTAACCTTAGTCGCTAGTCCTCAGAGTTTTATAACCTTGTCGCGGAGTTCTAAATTTTCATAACTTCCCGATTCCCCGACTTGGTTGACTTTGTTGAGTTGCAATCTTTCTTGGTCATCTTTGTAGTCGGTGGGTCAGAGGTTTGAAAAACTTCAAAGCTTTAGACTTTGGTTCTAAGGTTCCAAGTTTCAATGACCACATGACATTATGGACTTATCTTGCCTTTCAAGGGTGCTGCCATCTGACATCTCATTGAATGCTATGCATAGACTAACCTTGAGTTGTCTTTTCAGGAATTTGTCTTTCTTGGTCATCTTTGTAGTCGGTGGGTCGGAGGTTTCGAAAGGTCGAAACTTTAGACTTTGGTTCTAAGGTTCCAAGTTTTAGCAACCATGCAACATTATGTACTTATCTTTCCTTTCAAAGGTGCCATCATTTGACATCTCATTGAATACTATGTACAAACTAACCTTGAGTTGTCTTTTCATGAATTTGTCTTTCTTGGTCATCTTTGTAGTCAGTGGGTTGGAGGTTTCAAAAAATTTGAAACTTCAGACTTTAGTTCTAAGGTTCTAAGTTTCAGCGACCACACGACATTATGGACTTATCTTGCCGTTTAAAGGCACCGTCATTTGACATCTCATTGAATGCTATGTACAGACTAACCTTGAGTTGTCTTTTCAAGAATTTCAAAAAGCATGTAGGTTTAAAGGCTATCTTTTCGAGGAATGAAATTGAATGCCGCATTTAATGCACATCCTATAAAAATAATGACATAAGTGGGTGGCAAAGTTTTACTTAGACATTTAGTCTATATTCTCCTTCTTTTCCAAGGCCAGTACTTCTCAAGTGAAAACATTCTATTTCCGTGAATTTGGGCTCATGCAAAGTGGAATTCAAAATGATTGGTTTGGCATTAAACACATGTCTTGTTGATGACATAACTTGAGGTGGTGAAACTTTTGCTAAGTTTTTCAGCTGCATTTCCTTCTTTTGCAATCTACTCTTCTAGGTGTTTGTGTGTTTCTTTATGTGTTGGGAATTCATGCAGTCCGGAATTAGAAATCGTTGGCTTGACGAAAGGGATACAAATCTTAGACCTTTTAAGTTAGAAGAATTTTGGGCATGCCTAAAGAGTGACGAGAAGTATGAGCTGGATATAAAATTGTTAGAAAGCGGGCTAGCTCATGTTGGAGGGTTTCCAGAAGCTATGCTGAGTGTGGACCTGAAAAGTGCATGTGCGAGAAGGTACATTCTGGAGACAAGAAATTAAAGCTGTGGACGAGACTATAATTGCATAAATTTCTCTTGAAGCTGTTTCTTGTGCCCTGAGGATTCTAGAAAGGGAACCTATAGAAGACATGTCTATCGTAGTGGTAGGTGAATTTTTCAAAGCGAATGAAGATTGGTGTAAGAATGCCATGGCCAAAACCTAGTTGAATTTTGAAAGGAAAGGTAAGTCGCAACTACTGACTAAACTCAAAAGAGTGCATTTTAAGGAAGAAAATTGCAGATGCTATTGCTTTATTGTACCGTGTTTTTGGGAATGCACAAGTTGAGTTATTTGAAGATTGGATGTGGTGGTTTATCTTGATAATCTATGATGAGAACATTTTCATTGACTTGGCTGAAGTTATTTGCTTCCATTTGAATGAGCAATTAATTAATTTCCATAAGATTGCTACTTTTTGCATGTGTTCTTGCCTGACGTCCATTGTAGCTAGTCAGTGGTCCTTTTGGCCTAGGTTGGAGCCGCAAGGAACCCAAAATTTTGATATGCCTATGTATAAAAGCTTTCCTCAGTTCACTAAACAATTTGGAATGGGTGATTTTTGTCGTGTTAATGATGTATTTTTAATGGAGGCCGTGAGGAATCTAGATGGAAATCCAGACATGTGCCTTTCCCCTGAATCAATTTCTCTTGTATCAAATTTTGAGAGTTTTTATATCCAATTTGATAAGTTTTAGGTGATCCCACAATAGTGGTTTACAATTTTTGGCCAAACTGGACACTACAATTATTTTTAAAAAATAAATCTTCACATTCGGGTACCTAGAGTGGCTAAACCATGAAGAATTTGAAGATGATGAAAACTAGAGTCTCGTCACATTTTGTCTGTAGATTCTAATTTTTTTTTTTTCAAAATTCTTGGAATTAGATTGCACTTCTTTTTCCATCTCCCACGAAGGGGTGGTTTTTCAAAAACAACATTTTTAAAAAGTGGCCTTTAAGTATATTAACCCATAACTTTTTTTCATGAAGAATAAAATTCTAATTATTTTGAATTTGGATTCGTAACTCTGATATCTAGTGCTTCCACTTGGTTAGACAATTTTTTATTGAATATTTTTTCTTTAATCAATTTTTGAAATCAAACTAATTACAATTCAGACATAAAGCCCTTGATGGTATAAGCATTACTTTTTTGTATATATCAAAATTCAAAATTTGATTTTTTTGTTGGATCAAGGACTTCAATATATGGTGCAATCATATTTTAATTTTTTTTTGATAATCTACTATTTTTGCACATGTGCAGAACAAAGACCTTCATTTTCGATGAAAAACCTATGTTTAATAAAACTAAAAAAAAAATACATAATAAAACCAAAACATTTTAAAATTATATTCATTGGATAGCTCATTTTGAGGACTTCTTGATTCAAGTTGGGTTTGTGAAGATTCGTCCATTTTTCATCCTCAACCCGAGCTCTAAAGTGCCAAAATTCAGGTTTTTTCGTGACTCAGGGAGGGGATGAGGAATAAAGGGGGTTCGCTTGAACCAGGGTTCATTTGAACCCTGGTTCATTCAAAACCCTCTTCTATAAGGGGTTTTGATGGCTTTTTTGGCCGGAAATTATTAGGAGGGTTCGCCCGAACCTAGGTTCTAGTGAACCCCTAATGGGTTTAGTCGAACCAATAGGTTCGGGCGAACCCCTAAAATCAATTTTTTTGCCATGCATTCATTTTCTACGAGTTTTCCTTCCTCACTTCAATTGTAAACCACTATTGTGGCTTCACCCTTTTCCTTTGAGAATAGGGGGTTTTGAGAAAGCCCCATTGAAATTACCTTGGTATCTTGAAGATTTACTGATATTTTTGGAAGTTTGTCGACAAATGGCCATGGTTAATATTAATTATATGAACATGGGGAAAACTAGGGTATGTCTTCCCATTGAAAACCCCTTCTTTTATGTGCAAAACAAACCAGGTGGCCAGGGTAGCTAAATGAGTTCTCAAGGAATATAACCTCCAGTATTTGTCTATGAGAGCTAATTTTGACAGTAAGGGTTTTGTGAAGCATAATATCTATGGAGGGAGCTTATATCAACATCACCCATCTTTCAAAGATTTATGGGAAGATTGTGTTGATGAGAATGAAGTTTTGAGAAGAGATTATATGAGGCTAACACTAAAAAAAATATAGGCTTTAAGCTTGTCATTTCAAATTCCTGAAAATGTATCTGAGGATTCAACAATCATAGATCCTAGATATGAAAAATTGCCTGATAAATCCCACCCTAGGGTTGATTGGAGCCAAAGTGAAATTTCATATATGAGAGTGCGTGCTGCCCTAGTGCTTAAAAGAAGCCAGGATTGGTTGGATGGGAAATGGTGACAAGTTGTTGGTCCTATTTAGGAGCCTAACTCATCACAAAAGAATAAACATGGGTCTACGTAAGCATCTGGTGCAAGTGTATCATCCGGGAAACCCTCTGTTAGGTCCTCTAGTGCAAATTCTCAGTCAGGAGGTGATGGTGATAGGCCAAAAGAAACAATCAAGTTGAAGACCATCTGTGAACAAGATAGTGTGCTTTCTCCTACCCCTAAGAAGAAGACCAATCAAGAAAAGCTAGTGCTTGTAGATTCTGAATCTATCTTTCAACAGATTGTTGAAGATAATATCTTTCCTCCTCTGTTTGAACTACCCTCTTCTCTGACTGATAATCCACCTATCACTCCTAGTGCTCCTAAAAAAACTATTAGTGGAAATGAAGATTCTAGTTTGGTAGGAACCTCCCCAAGATGTCTTAAAAAAGTAGTGGAGAAGAAGAGAAAGCATATTCCTACAATGACAGTTGGAGTCTAGATACAGTTGAAAAGTGACTTCAAAGCTCTTCAAAACCTAAGAAAGCTAGGAGGATGTCAAGGATGGTGACTGATGCTACTTTTGGAAATAAAATGTTAGAAATTGTTGAGCCTATGAAGGATTTAATTGAAGATGAAATAATGGAGGCGGACTAAAAAGTCACACATGTTGATATGGGGCCTCCAACATTGGAAGGCGATGTGTACCATGCCAATTATTCAGTCAATGTCTTGATTAAAAGAGTTAAATAATAGAGGAAAGAAAATATAAAGCTGCAATCTCAAGTCCTCGTGTTGGGTAACTTTATTTCTTCCATGGCCACTCCTTCTACATCTGATGAAGCTTCAAGTTCTCAAGTAGAGGGAATCGATGTGCTCACCATACAACAAATTAAAAAGAATTTGAGCTATTCTAGAGCTGCTTGTGAGGGGATCGATAAAATAGCTCAAGAGGCTATCTTCTTTCTGAATAAATCTGTGCTCTTTTACACTCGAGTTATTAACAAGAGGAAGGAGTTAGTAACAGAACTTTAGCAGGTCATAAACGATCAAATTAGTCTCTATGTGCTCTCTTAGGAAATGAAAGAATTGTTCTCTATGGATCAAAGGATATTAATTGGTGAGCAAATTATGAATAATCCTAAGGAAATAGACCCTTCCCGGTCTGATTCATTGGAATGGAAATTGAATATGTATGATAATCTGGTGAAGGAAATTAATAAAACACTTGATCAATATTTTGAAATGTTGGTGGAAATTAAAGAAGATTGTCATATTCTAGGAGTGGAAATTACTGATGAGTTTGATGAAAGGATTCTAGATATAAAAGAGATCTCTCTGAAGTTTAAAGATATATTCAATAACAAAATAACTAATCCTGCTACAATGACATGGGAGTCCTCAAAACTTAGTGGAATGTAGATCCACCTGAAGTCTTATAAATCCGGAGAAGAGAAAAGATTTGAGATGTTGGTTGAGTCTGAAATTGCTTTGGGAAAATGGAGAACCAAGTTACAGATTACTACAACTCTAGGGAGCAAGGACATATTTGCAATTGTCACTAGATATCGAGATTACA